>JAJTJO010000081.1:187121-281153 GCA_024550625.1 Dendroctonus valens
TGAAATGTTTGCATTTACAATAAATGCACAATTACAAATTGAAATTGAGCAAATATGAATTCAAATGTGCATAATCAGTTTTCGAAGACGTTCTTCCGATTATTTAATTATTTTTCGACATAGATTTAAAGCAAAAGGTGATGACAAAATAGTGCAAGAACTCAGGTACTGAAGTTCTTTAAATTTAAATGACCTAAAAAAATTATTTTTAATTACCTAATTCGACCATTTTCGCATTTTTTAACACAAGTAGTGTGAGGTATTAATAAACATGATACGTCTACGATTTAGATAGTAAAAAAAATGATTGCCTTTTTTTCGGTTCACGCAATATTTATTCAGATACAGAAAGTTATCAATCAACATACAGATAACTTTATTTGATACCACACGGGGCTACTTAAGCTACATGTTGAAATCACTATCCTCAAGTTAGTCGAGATTATTCGAGTTACCAACAAAATGATGTATTAAGCAACTTGAAATTAACGAGTAACTTGGTTTTAGAAATGTGTGTTTTCTATTATGTCACTACATGTTGCTGCTTTATAAATACACATAACAGCAAACGAATGAAACCAGAAGGTGGTTTAAAAAGCTTTTGTTAGGAGGAGTAATTTTACAAAATGAATTAAAGCCAGTTAAATCGACACACTCGAGTTTGTAACAAATTTTAAAGTTAAGTACGTATCGCAATAGTTTTACTGTAATGGTTAATTATGTTGATAGTTAATCAACGAATTGGATGTTGTTATGTTTTAAAATAATTCTTAGTAACAATGGAGGTTCAACCGGTTTTCTTTTAAATATTTCGGTTTCTAAATCATCTCCAATAATCCTTTAAAATTGCAATTGATAATCACTCCGTATAGTACCACTCATGATTTAAGAGGCCGGAAAAAATACCGAATTAGATTCAGCGTCATAACTGGAACCCGTGTGATGTTTTTAGCATAAATACTGGAATTTTTCTAAAAATTAAGTTGAAATGCACAGTTTAGTCAAGTCATCCACAAAGCTTAGTTTAATTATCCACAAAGCTTACATTAAGCTTTGTTTATTACATAGTATTTTATTTAAAAATATTGCCATTAATAATATAACGTCATTTTCTAGAAAAAAGTTTTTGATTTATTCAATATTTCAATGTAACTTCTATTTTTTAAAACTTAATTAAGTAAACATTAACTCTAAAAAGTCACTCTGAAATATTTATTCTATATGTAAGCATTTCTATGTCCCAAGAAATCCATATTTTTCTCCTTTGCTTGCACGAGATATTTTCGTTTATTCTAACCAAAGAGTCATTTTCTCGCGTAAAGAAAAGCATTTTTGGCCCTGCTTGAAAATATGATTTTAACTTTTCTGTCGCCCACTTTATCCCTAACGTTCAATTTTCGATTGAAGATTTCGGCTAAACTAGTTATTTTTTAGATATTTACAGTAGTAGTAAACATCTTATTTCTAAAAAAGGCTATCGACCTATCGGTTAGATATTTACATTTTATGGAAAAATTTAAGTCTCCCGAAGGTACATTCTAAAAAAATTTTCTGCCAAATTTTGTCTAGAGGTATTGTGATTCTAAAATTGTTTTGTATGTCGCAACTAACAGATTCGACCCAAAATTGATGTTTTTATTGGAATACCTTGCATATTATTATGCTGTTAATGTCTACGGTAAATGTAAATGTAAGTTCTTGTAAAAAATCTAATAAAATCTGTTCTAAAAAATCTTATTAGTAATCTTGAGTTTTTATTATTATAGTAGAGTAGTGTATTATACTAATACAGTGGGTCCCAAAATTGAATCGAAACAATTGCACATTTTGAACCGTATTAACTTCAATAATTTAAATGAAACGCCTTGCATTTTATTCCAAAAACAGATGAAAAATATCTATTAAATACAACATGTTTCCTATTCCTAAACGCTCGGATTTCATTGAAAATCGCAGACTTTCAGTAGTCCTAAAAATAGAAGACTGAGCGCAAAAATACGAAATCTAATACGTCATTTTTTTTCCAATTTTTAGAACACAAACGTAATTTTCTATTTGTAGATTTAATTGTGTATTTTTTAGGGTCAACTTGGGTTTGTCCAACTTAACCTTTATACCTATGGATAACTTCGCTTTAGCAGACTGAACAATGGCTCAATTTAGGTAAGTCTTGGTCATATTTATTTATAATTTACTACAAAATTATTCCTACACCCGTAGAAAATTCGTTATTTTTTGTGGTATGGTCTTGCACATTGACCTGTTTGCGTCATTTACATGTTCGCACTTCCACGACATTTTCTAGATTAGTACAAATCTGAAACCATTGCTTTAACTCCGTTTGAAAATTAAAATTTAATTTCAATTTAACTTTTATGTAATTAAAAAAATTAAATTAATTGTTTTATTAGCATTTTACCAAATTAGCCTTAGAATGCATCAACAATGATTGATTGCTTTTATTGGTTTTCCAAAAGTTAGGTGAACACGGCATAAATTTGATTTTAACAGCGATTCATACAAGAAAAATTATTAATTTCAATAATTATTATTCAATTGCTTTTGAGAACATTCAAAGAGAACACACGGTAAGATGAATACTCACAAGAATGAAACCTTATGATGACGAATTTGAATATAAATAATGCGATTGATAAAATTCCTTTGCGATGCAATAAATTTTACATAGGGGATCTTTATGACCATTAAATAAATGAATAAAAAAACAGTATCTATTTACAAAAATTCAAATGACTCAAATATGGCCGGTAATAGTCAGTAATAATAATTAAAACACAGAAAGTGTTTTAATGTTTTAGATCCAGTTCTAAATATTCAAATTTGACACTTCCTATGCATCTTGGTGCTCAGCAGTTAAACTGAAAACAACGAGTCACGGAAATTCCGCGTTTAAGTGTTAATAACTTCTGTTAGCCATAACATCAATACGATCAATTTTAACCAACAACAACAATTGTAGCCAACAAAAACTAAGTGGTACTTTTTTAAGTGCGATCGCTTTTTTGCTGCTAAACAGAGCAGCAGAACGAAGAGGGTAAGTTTGTTCACTTACCAGAAAGTTTCCCAGTCAAGGAGCTTTCACACTCCCAAGAAAGACCATTGCTCATTATGTGTTATGTACCACAGGTGATTTGAGGGCGATGTCAAACACAGAAGAATCATTTTATAAACACACCGCAGGGAAAAATGGTGTTAGACAACCAAAGGAAAAATCCAAGCCGAAAGCTGACTAAGAATTTATATGTGCTTCCTTCTATCCACAGCCAGTAATTTACCTGCCGTGTACTAATGCAAGTGCTCTTTTCTATAAAATGTGTCTGTCAGTGCTCAATTTCCAGTTTTATATTGAAATGAGGCAGGGTAAATAAGATGCCTAACATATTGCAACCTCTGTATAGAATGAGTTGCAAATTGTATAACTCAAACGGCATAAAAATGGCGCCGTTATACTCGGTAGCGGCCGAAATAAAAACTGCATAATGAAGTGAATGAAGCTGAAAATGAAGGCGATTCTGTCCATAGCACTTTTCTGTCGGTTCTTTATCCCATTTAATATGCTAGAATCTTCATCCCATCCTAAATATATCCAATATTTAAACTAACCAAAAACAACAACCGTACCCTTACAATATAATGACTTCTTGGACTTAGGCATTTTGGAGATGATTTCAAGATTTTATATTTGAAAACTGGCTTTGCCGAACTCAGAATGTGGCTCCAAATCGCTTGTATGCCACCCAACTACTATACGAACGCACAAACATGACAAAGATTTCGGAAAGACTCATACATCTACAGACAAAATGGACAAACAACCCCTACAACTGGACCATACTGAATCCCCTTTGTCTTACAAGACCAACCAGAAAATCCCGCTTCCGTTTCCCTGCATCAACGCTACTCGAACACTTACAAACGCAACTGACTACTGGATAATAAAATAATTTTTCTTGTCATTAGAATTGGAAAGTTTATTTAATAAGATTATTAACCTAGAATAAGAGAATTTTCATCTTTGTTTTTTATTTAGATTAAGACTACATGTATTAAACAAGGGCAGAAAGACCGATAGGTCGAAAGCCTTTTTTAGAAATAAAGATGTTTACCACTACTCGCTTGTATGAATTAACCAAATAAAACCTGAAGAAAAATATTCAGACCTGCAATCTACGTGTACGGCAGAAACTCCAGTCATCCAACTCGATAAACATTAACAGTTTTATCGGACACTATTCAATGTTTATACATTTTTGTACCTAATTCCGTGTTATAATTTTTTTTGCGCATTTTAACAATTAATTTAGCTTTTCATTCCTTAATTTTAACTATTTTATTCAGTGTCAGGGTAATTTTATTTCAGTGCTTGCATTCTAGTGAAGTAGTTCAAATAAAAAATGTTTATTTCGAAGAAGCCTCGTTATTTTTTCTTCATACCTATATAATGTTCATATAATACAAATCTCAGAATTTAAACAAATTCATTCTTATAAATGAGTTGGGATATATCATCAAATTATAATAGATAAAAAATATACAAATTATACGAAATAAAAACTTCTACAAGTAAAAACTAAAATCAAAATAAGTGGTAATTTATCAAACGGCCGAAAGCCAAATACGGGGAATATCATTAAACCGCCGCCCTGAAAAGATTCCAAAAACGAGATATCATTCTTTGTTAAATTAACAACACATAAGCGGACTCACAAAGAGGGTTGGATATGTTTCATAAATATGGGTTGTTTCTACAATACTGCGGCAAAAACTGTCACTACGCATTATTGTATGCTGCCTATGGTAAAAGTTTTCCCTTTGCATCGGGAAAGTGAAATGTAGACCTTCGCCGGAGAAGAAGTAAAACTTTTTTCGTATTCCTAAAGGCCTTGTACAAGGAGACAAAAATGGGTAAACGGATCCTAACAACAGAAGGGTTAGATCCGATCGAAACAAAACTATTTTAATTTTTGGAACATTAAACTTGCTTAGTCAAACATTTGTGTCTTTTTAAGAAATATTTCTTGAAAGTAAGCTAACATAATAAAGAATGGAATAATAGCATGACCTAAACAAAAAGATTAAATTCGTTTTGTCCTTTTTATTTACTAGACAATGTTTATGCCGTATTCTAAAATGGGGTGCGATTCATTTACTGCATTGTGCTGCATGAAATCCATGGCATAAGCTCTACTGATCGCTTCCGGTATAAGTTTTAAAGGCTTAATGTGGTCTCGATGTACCTGCCACCGAAACTGTTGGTGATTAAGTTTTGAGTACCTACATTTTACTGTTTTCTGTTGTTTCAATACATGATGATAAACGATAAGTTTTACCCGACGGCAAAACATTCTACTGAATCGTAATTGGTAGTTTCTTTTATACTCTTTCAAAAATATTCAACACAGTTTATACTGATGCGACACTGGTGGCAGTCACCACATTGAAACAACAATCACCACATTGAAATTTAGGTGGCCGGTGAACTGTATAGAATCTTCATTAAGACTATAAAAAACTCCACCCCAGTTAGGAGTCGGCGGCATGTTTGCTTCGCATGGGCGGCGCAACCAGATTTAATGTATTCAGAAATATGATCAATTAAACTCTGACATATTTACTCGCAAAAAAACAGTAGAATGAACTGAAGAGGTATTTACTCTTGAACATCGATATGAAAATTGAAACGTCTATAATAAAAAGTTATTTCTAGATCGAAGCGAATTATAAAACGAATCGACACTGCTGGCAGTCAAGTTTACATGACTTGAGTGGAACGGCAAAAAAACTCCACAAATTGAAAACAAGCCTGTGACCAATCAAAAGCACCACATCTTTAGGGCACCAATCAATTTCAATGGCAGGGATATCAATTGAGTCCCCGTTGACCCTTTAAAACCTACTGATAACCTGTAATAACGTAGTTATTTGATGTATTTCATCGCACAATGCAGTAACTTGATCACACCCCCCATGTTTACCGTTGGCTCAAGAAGGATTGCAATCACTATACCTACATAAATATTTGAATGGATCCAAATACCCGCTCCGTTAAACGGAAAGGGCGAGTTATTGAGTCAAAAGTGGGCAACGTCTAAAAGGAACTAAATATCGCAATGTTAACCGGTTAAGGCGCCGTATACTATCACGTACAGATTGATGTAAGTAGTCAAATAACACATTAAGTTGCGCAATGCCGTAAAATTCTACTTTACCAAAACCGATAAATCACATGAATATTAGATATCTGACTAATACTATGTAATCACAGATAACTATTTTCGTATGCTATAGTAAAAGCGAGAAAAAGCTCATTTGCAGGGCCGCCATGAGCAGTAATGATGATAACAAATTCTAAACTTCCAATTTATGTGCGTTACTGAGTATAATTGCAGTACATTTCGCAAAAAATACATAATTAAATGAATAATAATTGTTTTTTTTAATAGTTTATAGCCAAACAAAAACACTGAAATCTGTTAATTTCGCAAATACTGTGTGTCGCACTTAAGATGGAAACACCCCTGTATTTTATTTATTTTTAGAAGTAGGGTTTTCAGTTTCGGTACCAAAGGTAGATCCTGGTGAATGATTGGTTGTGGTACCCATTACTACATAAAACCCGGCCTCTACGACTTTGCGAATAGGGGCAATTCGCTATATTCTGCGATGCGTTAGAGATATCGAAAAAAGTTACTAGAAAATTGTTCAGAACGGTAAATACGGAGTTTCAAGTCAAAAGTTAAGTTTTGGCCTTTTTTAAATTTTCACGCAAAGTCCGAATTTTTGTATCAGGATTAACTAGAGAACCGTGGAAACAAATTAGTCGCCTCTAATAATTGTCAATTCATTGCATCAGTGCGCTGACAAAATGCCTATTGAACATATCAGTTTAAGGGAGAAAATAGAAATAATTAGATTATTTGGTGATGGAGTTCGAAGTAGCCGACAAATTGCAGAAGAATTCAATATGAGACATCCACAGAGAAAGCCTATTAGACATAAAACTACTGCAGCAGGGTGAATATGCGTTTCACTCAAACTGGAAGTGTGTTGAACAGTCCGTTTCACGCTCAACTTCGGAATCGAACACATAATGATGATTCCATCATAGCTTCAGTTCTTGCCAATTCTCAAATGAGTTTACATCTGAGGCTGTTGAATTAAATGTAAGTAAAGACAAAATTAGAAGATGCCTGGTTCGTCATTAATAAAACCGTTCAAAACCAAAATTTCTGCACAAGTTGAGAGAAGGTGATTGACTTGAAACGCTTAGAATATTGCATTTGGGAGCCCAAGGACATTTTTTAATTATAGAAACTTTTATAAGAAAAAATTATGTTTACGGATGAGGCTACGTTCACTACCAATGGGATAGTATCTTCTCAAAACTGCAGATACCGGCCTACAGAAAAATCCTCATTGGGTTATTAACTGCGAAAGCAAATATTCACAAAAGTTAATGTGTGGTGCGGAATTTTAGGTGCCAGAATAATTGGTCCGTTTTTCTTCTACCACTACCTTAATGCTGAGGCGATGCTTAATTTTTTTATTAATGAATTATGGGATATTATCGAGGATCTGCTTATCAACGTGCGACAAGAAATGCTTTTCCAACTAGACGGTGCATCTATTCATAACTCCCGGTTGGCTCGGGATTGGCTAAATCGATACTTTCCACTAAGATGGATTGGCAGAATAGCCTTTTTGAACAGTGGCCCCCTCGCTCTCCCTGACCTTACGGCCATATAGATTTCTATTTCTTTGGGGTACTATCAATTATAAGGTTTTCAAAGTAAGGCCTCAACCTCGAGAAGAACTGTGTGGGAGAATAAGACAAGCCTGCCGTAGAAATAAATGAGCTGAACTTATGAGAGTTGCCAATAACAATCGCAAAACGCATTGAAAAGTGCATCAGGCGTGAAGGCGGACTAGTTGAAGCAGACCACATTCGATAATACTAGTTTTCGCTAGAATTTTTCTGTTCTCTTATTTACTTTTGTTGAATCAATCATGTATTGTTGCATTTTTCATTGTTTTAGTGAAAACTTCACACACACAAAACAAGGACTTTCGCGTTGAAAATTAAAAAAAATCACCAAAATTTGACTTTTGACTGGAAACTTGGTATTTCCCGTTAGAAATACATTCTGAACAAACTTTTTCTAGTAAACTTTTTCCGATATCTCTAAACGCATCGCAAAATAGAGCGAATTTCGCCTATTCGCAAAGTCGTAGTAGGCTGGATTTTTATCTGCAGTAGAAATGAGTACCCTAACCAATTAAGCTCATGACGTTCTACCTCTGTACCGAAACTGAAAACCCTGCGCCCAAAAATAAATAAAATACAGGGGTGTTTCCATCTTAAGTGCGGCACACTGTACGTATGTATCGAAAAATGCTCTCTAACAGACTTTGACTTATTAAAAAGCGGGTCACGAGCAAGTCTTTTTTTCTAATTACTTTTATACACTTGAAAACGTAAAAGGGTCAGTCCGTAGATGAATTTTGACGAATTAGAACTTTGAAATTTAAAGATTGGACCCAAAGTACAAAAGTTTTTAACTTTTTCTGGATCAACGCTTTTCGTCTTTCTACTGCAAAATTGTAAAAATGATGGAGTATTCTACTCAAAAATTTCAATTTACTTTACTCAGACTCACAATTTTCCAATAATAGACCTTACCATAAACATATTTCATAAGACCTGAATATTTAAAACTTACAAGTGCGTTGCTACATTTTGGACTAATTTGACAAATAACATAAGAAACATATAACATTTGTCGTACGAACAGAAAACGTATTTCTGTATATTTTTTAATTAGTAGCGGTTTGTCACTTTAATCAGGTGCTGTAAGTGTTAATCGTAAAAATATAAGTACCTTCCATCTGTGAATTTAAGTGTATAAAGCTAATGACTTATCTTCCACATTGGCAGAAAAGTGATGAAAATGAAATCGCTAAGAAGTTAAAAGTAGTTTCATCTGCAAATAAATTGCATAAACATTTTGTAGGCGCAAATTAGTAGCGCGGCTGACGCTTAACTGATTAAAACTTACTGCTTTCCTCAGCAAACATCTGATACTGAGAGAAACAAAATTTGAATTGCTTAATACATTTAAAGCGAAGAAACTGCTTTGGCTTTTGTAAATAAGCCTCATTTTGATAGCTAAGAAAAAATATAAAAATGAATACAATTTCTCTTGATATAAACGAAATAAAACCTTTATTTTCAGGCTTATAAACCTTAATTTAAAAAAAATACTTTATATAAGCCGTGGGCTGATGAAAGGAAACATAAGAGTCTATATAAAAAAAGTAATTATAAGAAGACAAATGGCAGACAAATTTACTTACAAATGTAAAAATGCAATATGGAAGAAGAAGAAGATCTGCTGTTTTACTAGTTCTTACTTTTTAATACCTACTTAACAGATAACAAAATATCCACGTTTGCGGTTCTTTACCGGCTGTAAATCAAGATGAGTTAAATTTCATCTTTCACTAATTAAATCTCTATTAAATCTGCTTGAATTTTTCTAATTTATCCGTTAATTCGAGATAGTTGTCATCGAAGTTGGGACAAACTGTATACAATACACAATCTACTGTACTTGATAATGTTTCCGTTAGGTATTGTAATTCTAATCAGAGGTTAATTTAAAATATTTCGCACCTAATACTTTATTTATACCGTATTTAATCGTGCGTTCAGTTAGTCGTTTTTTTTGCTGTTTATAACCTTGAGTAGACTGAATGTATAATACATCGAAGCTTGATTACAATTTGGAAATTAGCCATAAAGTTTAACAATGCAGTAAATAACTTTATGTGTGCCTACGCTTCGCACATATTTACGTCTTATTTTGCAATTAGGCGAATGTAATTGATAAAGCGATCAAGTCATGCGTCTTTATCAGTCTATTGTTCAGGATATTATTCATATGCATAATGTGTTACAATAAATTTAAAGCAACTAATATGCAAAGTATGTTATTCTTGGTGTGAAAATACCTACATGTAAATAAGTAACATATCGGAAATTTACATTCGTATATATAGTTAATTCTCATGTTCCTATACACGGCAAGCTAAAGAAGATAATCGCATAGGTCAACTCAAATGATAAAACAGAAAAGTATCTACACCTAGGCATCCTTAATTGTATTCATCCAAGTTGAGTAATTTCAATTTTGAAACTTGCACATTTTTAGTTATCTGACATTGATCAAGTAAATTTCCCATTCCCGAGACTACAACTTCTATACTCCTTATATGCATTATACAGGGTGTTCCTAAATAAGTATCGCAACTGAAAACTTTGGGCCCCTTATAAAAAGAAGACAACTGTTTCCTCTTCCATTTTTCGTTCCGCATTTTGGCCTTGAGATACGGTGTGTTAAAAATGTAATTAAATTTTTTGCCGGTATGTTAGAAACTCTTTGTACTACAAGAACTGAGATTTGGTGCCCAATTACCACTATTAAGGGCTTTGATTTCGCACCCTGCTCGAATTTATTGCGCGGTGTTGGTGATTAAGGTTTTAAGAAATCGGATAGGTTTTTTCCCACCTCATTGTTATGGCACTAGAAATACTAGCCTTTTGACAGTAACTAATAAAGCGCCGATAAATTTTATACAAAAAGAATTCTCTTTACTCTCACTTACAGACAAAACCAACCGATTTGCTAACGTTCACACAAACTACATTAGGACATTCAAGGTTGTTTAGCTAAGTCATTGTCATGCTGATGTGATAGCAGAAAGTGTTAATCCGTAACTGTTTAAAATCGTTAAATGTGTGGTAAAAATTAAAATTTTTGCAAATACTGAATAGACTCACATGATTAAAATTTACGTTGACACACGCGGTAATAGCAGAACTGCATAACGCCTGTATTCGCTGTGCTTTCCAAATGGTCGCACGTGGCCTGACCAAATATTTGCTTCAAATCGAGATACTTCTGAAGGAAACAGCAAATGTTAACCCTAATGATGGCGGATTGCACCGCTGCAACTTAATCCAGCGTTTACTTAAAGCATAGTTAGTTATTTAAACCTCAGTTAAAATATAATGTCTTGCACTGTTCTTTTGAAGGTTAAAATTAAAGATAAAACATGATTCAGGGATTTTCATTTTTATTTCATGATAATCTTTGCGTCTGTCAATAAAAGGACAGCGATGACGTATTTGAGCGTAATGGTGCGTAGTTCGATGAAGAAGTTTCTGTTTAGCCAGCGCCGGGTTATCCTAAAAGCGCAAAAGGCGACAGCATCGCATGATTTGATATTGAAGTTTGATGTGTGTACCGTGCACAACTCCAATTACTTTGGGGAAGCCACAAATTTCGCAAAAACACGATTGAACCTGCCTAGTTTCCTGAGTTTCATAGGAGATACCATATTGTTTCTAAAAAAGAGAAACTTTCTGAATTTAATGAATTATATATTTACGCCTCAGACTCATATTAAACCGCAGACGTATCCTGCATACACCGTGCATTTATGTATTTATACTTAGAATCCCTTCATGCATTTATTATATATTATTTAGACACAATAGATTGGAACATTTGACTAAAGGCAGGTATCCTAGATATTATAAATACGTACATATCATTTGGACAGTTTAATTCAACTTCGATTAAATGAAGAAGGTGAAGAACACTCGCCTTATATAGCCTAGAGAGTCTAAAAAAGGTGTAATCTAAAAAAGGTGTAATCTGATCGTTCACAGATCCGACTGGGAAAACCAAAATCTATTATTTCAAAAAAATCTAGATCATCTTCTAAAAAGATTTCATGTTCTCAATCTATGTCCATTGGTTATAAAGTTAAAAATTGGTTTAAGTACAGATACTATTTACAAATATCGTTGTGTATATTTTCCTGGCTGTATTTCAATTTAATCCAAAAAAAATTCCTGGGTTTCAGCAGAGATAATCTCTGGACTAAGACTAATCTCTGGTTTCAGTCAATTTTATTGTTTATTATTTCAATTCCTAGAATGCTAAGAAAAGCGAAATATAAACAGTTTTTTTTTGTTCTCTCGATCGATATCGAATAAAATATGGAATTCAATAGCCAGTCAAATGTGAAGGTAGAAACAACTATACACGTAAGTTAAATTTAAATCTCTAAACAATAGATTCTAGTATTTTCCCAGACATGTTTCTCCTGACTCATCACCTGAAAACCAATGTTCTTAATGTACTTTTTAATATGTGTGTGTTTTGTATTTTAATATGTGAATTTTAATGAAAAATTTTTTATATAAATTAATGATAACTGTAAATGTATATTTTAGACAAACTGATGATGGTGAAGAAAGACACCGAAACGTATTTGTGACATTTTGAATAATAAACAATAAAATTGACTGAAACCCAGGATTTTTTTTTGGACTATTTACAAAAAAATTTAAGTTGGAAGTTACATATTAACGCTAATCCGTCTTTTGAACCTCCGAAACTGGGGGATACAATTTAAACTCCACTTAGAGCTCGTAAGCCAACTTTAACATACGCTGCAAGTCAAATGGGCTTGTTAAACCAGGTTTAGCAATAAACCTTAGTTAAGAGCCGACGATGCAATCGGCCATGAAAGAAACTGAGGGCGGTTAAAGAATTTCTTGCGCTTTACAAACAGGTAAACGTGCGAAAAGTCGAAAAAGATTTTACTTTCAAAATATACAACCGTTATTTTTTAACGGTTATCCAACACGACCCACGATTGGAGTACTATAGCTGGTTGCTAGACCAATTTAAACAAAGTGCTCAATTTTCAAGCCAGTTTTACTAGAAATAGTATTATCTATTTTCATAATAATCATTTGTGGAGTGAACCCTCATACTATTTTTCCCAATGGCCGTCAACACAAGTTTATGTGTAGGTTTTACCTGAATTCTTAGATATACCCTTAAATATTTATGTGGTTTTAATGACCTGGCACTCCCGCATTTTGGAATTATTGTAACACAGACCTCAACAGAACATTCGGAGAACGATGGATCGGAAGAGGTGGTCCGTTGCCCTGGCCCGCCCGGTAGCCGTATCATCGCCACTTGATTATTTCTTGATGAGGTCAGATGAAGAGCATTGTCTATTAAACTCCCGTAATACTCTTGAAGAAAATACAGCCAGGATTGAAATCACAGTGGAATAAATTATAAATTTGCCTTGAACTATGAACAACGTTCATAGAAACATGATCCGGCTATGTAATACGTACATTCAAACAAACAGGGTAAATTTCAACTGTTTTTGAAAATTTTAGTCGCTAAACTGATAAAAAAACATTTTAATTTTGTTAAGTTCTATAGGCTGCTAAATTTCAGAAAATTGTTAATGGTTATGACCTATTTTTTGAGTTGTAAAAGATTTTCAAAACGTTAGCAAAATGGTTGGTTTTGATTCTTAAAAAAACACTTTTCTCTTAACGGGTTAACTTTAGAGCAATAAATCAAGAAAACTATTTTGTGGGAAATTCATTGGCGCTTCAGTATTTGCTAGAGTTTTTCCAATGGCATAAAATCTTGTCCACTTGTACGTCAAATAAATTCGAGTCGGCTGCGCAAAATTTACATTGGTAGTATGTAGTACAAAAGCTCAATCCTGTAGTTCAACACCTGCATCAAAATGGAAGGATATAAAAGGTTTTCTGCGACACTTATTTAGGAACACCCTGTGTAATGCTAGATACAGATCCATGCATTGCAGACAAGCCAAAAATCAATGAAAAACAAATTCCTGACACTTCCGCCACTCCAACACAAAATCATCAGGCAGACCGGAAATGGCAAAAACATAAATAAGAAAAGAAGCTCAACGACAAAAAACGGTCTGGGATGTGATAGGATATTATCGCCCTAACCATCCCAAAAAACATCCAATAAATTATCTCCACTAACTCACGATTGAAGATTTATCGCATGCACGAGTCCGATCAGATAAGTCCGAAGAAAATTACTCAGTAAACTTTTAAGTGCCCGTATTCTCATCTCCAAATAAGTTATAACAATATAATAACAAATAAGCACTTATTTTGAATACAATTGTCGCAACTATTTGCCGTGTGTTAAATTTAACTAAATTTGTTGCTTTTAACACACTTTATTTACAGATACTTAATACGCCAATTAAATTTAGAAGTTATTGATTCACTTCTTATATGTTTTAGATTCGATTCGATCGAAAAAGCTGAAAACAATCCTTTTATCAATATTAAACAAATTAAGTTAATATATAAACCAAAACCTGTAACCGGTTTCAGAAAAAAAGGATGGTGGACTCCCCTGCTTTTACCGAATTAAAGGTCCGGGGAATCAAATCGACTATAAATCACCACTTGGATGACAGGCCAATCTGGTTACGGCTTTGGATTTCAGGCTTCTCTTGTTGATAATACATTATAATATAGGAATATGAGAATTTAACCCAAAAGATCCATTTTAGGTGATTAAGGGTGGCAGATTCAATAAAGTTGAATTAACGGCTACTTTATTTACTCAGGCTTTATACGTTTTACATCGTCTTTATGTGTTAAATCAACTATTGATGTCAGTTAAGTTTCGAATAAAGTCGGCACTGTTGGGAACTTATTGATTGGTGAGTAATTTCAGAAATACCTTCAAAGGAAATATGTTTTCTCAAATGAGACAATGTATATTATTTGAATAGTTAAAAAAATTCGTTTTGTTAAAACATAATAAATTAATAATAACAATAATGTCGAATAAATATATTCAAATCTAACCCGTGATTTCAATGATTTTATTCCATGTATGACTTTCGCTATACATACAATCACTATTCACACAGTGGATCTACTTAATTAAGAGTTGCTTAAAGCAGAAACTTGACAACATCTCGCAAGTTTTTAGTTTTTAGCAACACCAAAGCGCAACATGAAACGAAAAATCAAACCAAATTGTGTATTCGATCTAGTAGTTAATATCCAAGGTATCCCATTTAAACAATTGCTTATGATTGGGTAAACGCAAGACTCGAAGTTTCCCATCTTTGCATCACCATAATCCTTTCAAAAAAGGACAATTACTCACATTTTCTTATTACTCTCTATAAAATATATTCTCTACTCAGAAGTTTCGAATAAAGCCGATCTAATTCAATCACGAGGAAATATAAAGGGTTTTCCAATAAGAGGTTTCATTTTGATATTAAAAAAACGAGTAATTTTTTAAGAGATATCAATGAATGTTTATTTCATTGTAAAGAGGAAGGTATTTAATTAACATTTGAAAACGATATCAGCCAAATGGCCATGTCTACGCTTGCAGCACCATATCCTTTTCATTAAATTTTCCATGACCAATTCACACATTTGCGGCTGTATGTCCTCGATAACTTCACAAATTCCATCTTTAAGGCCTTGAATCAGATTGTGGAGCATTGTCATAGCCCTTATCTTTCACGTGGCCCCAAAGAAAAAAGTCTAACGGTGTTAAATCACAAGATCTCGGTGGCCAATTGTGATCATTCCTTTGAGAAATAACAAGGTCAGGAAACCTTTCTTGCACGATTGCGATTGTTTCGTTGCTTGTGTGACTGCCGTCATTCTGAAAATAAATGTCGTCCACATCAATATATTCCAATTTCGGCAATAAAAAATCATTAATCATAGCTCGGTAGCGGTCCGGATACGGATAAAATCCGGATCATTTTGAATGTCTTTGAAGGACCCAATCAGCGAAGATACGACGCTTATGATGATCAACCGGCTTCAGTTCTTGTGTTAACTGAACTTCAAAAGCCTTAGACTTAAGTTTGTATGCAAAATACGGTGTAATGTCGTTTGTGGAATGTCTCATTCCAAAGATCGACAACACTACGGGCTACAAGAGCAATATTCTCAGTTGTTCTTGAGTGATGGACACGAGTTTCGATTCTTCACATCACTAACTTGTCCGAACAGCTCAAATGTTTCCACCAGTTTCACTATTGCCGGGTGAGAAGATGCTTCACAACGACCGAAAAGTGCTTTAGTTTTACGAACTGTGACCGCAAAATGTTCACCATTTTTGTAGTGAAATTTTAACAATTTCAGTGCGCTGCTGAAGCGTGTATCGTACCATTTGAAGATGACAGCTTCGAGATTGATAGTTGACCAAATAGCAGGCTATTCAATATGAAACCTCTTATTGGAAAACCTTTATATTCATGCAATGCGTTGATCTTTTCATTTGTCTTCTCAAAGCAATGTTTATTCCTTTGCTTGTGTTTGTCTTACATGTAAGAAGGAAATCAACAACAACTTAAGAGCTAGCACGATTGTTTTGTGCTATTTGGAAAATATTTAATAGAATTTTAAACTTTTGTCTGATGTCTGACTTCTGACTGAGTGTTCTCTGCTTAAAAAGAAAATAAGTTTAGAAAAGATACTTGAACACATTCAGAGTTGTTGATTTTAGAAATCGAATTTCTGCTAACTGGTTTTCTTGTCCTCTTTATTATTATCTGCGCTATACATCTGTTGCATGCCGGATTTTGCCTTTCTGAAACACTAATAGTAGCTGTTTGGACATTCTCTAAAACATTTTCATGAATAATAATTTGAGCCCTTGAGTCCTAAGACTTGTTCGTTGGTTTTGATAATTTGAGTCTGATACGGGTCTATGTAACTATTGGGTTAATTTTAACATCTGGTTAAGATAGTAAATTTGAACTCTCCGCTAAGTAATTTATAACCAACTTTCTTATTCCATAACTATAAATTTAGCAGTCACGTTAATATTTACTTAGTTTGTGTTTTTGTTAAAAGGTCTGGTGTTAAGTTGGCTGCAGAGAGGCTTGTAGAGACAACATAATCTCAGTCATTCATTTTAATAGGTGCGTAACTGAAAATGCAGCGTTCAAACCTAAATCTAAAATAATTGTAGCATAATTATGTTTTCCGCGACTATTAGATTGTCTGTGATTCTAGCTCTTATTGCTGGTTGACTCATACCCATCAAATAATCATGACTAACTCCCATTTGGTCACAACCCTTTCAGAAGAATTGCAATATCGCAAAGATCGAGGAAAATGTCTTATTATAGCCTCGCTTTCTCCTTGCTTGATGAACGGGTAGATGAACCAACCATGCAAATATATAACTTAGAAATGCTAGTTTAAGACGTTTACGGAAAAATGAGGTAGTTATTCTGCATTCTTCTAGGTAGGAAGATAATGTCCTACTTAATTAACTGTTGGGGTGTTTTCTTTGAGAGTCTAAATAACGTTAGAAATCCGCCAGGTCAAACAGATGGCTTTCATTTGATCAGGTTCTATAAGTAATCCGAGCACTTTTTTTAAAACTAAAGTTAAAATTTTGCCACAAATGCAGCCGACCAATGTAATGATGTTTTTAACTGACATTTGCCCCAGTTGGTTTTCTCCACTCATTAAAACAATTAAATAATTTGTAAAGCCATATTCATCAAAACTTAAGATTTTGTGTTTAAAAAGTACGAATAAATATCTGGTTAAATTTATGAGCCACCGGGGGACACGGAAGGAGCCTCTAAGCGAGCAACAGCCTAGAAATCTCACGACTGTTGCCGGCGTTCTCTGGAAACGTCTATTGACGGCCAATCCTTCCAACCCCAAAGCAACAATAAGAAATCAAAATGAGAACCAAAACCAACCCAAGGTTCTTTTCAGAACCAACTCTGACAATAGTATCCAATTAAGCAACCTCTCTTTAATATATATACCAACGACCAGCCTCTCGAGGAAGACTCAAAAAGTTTTGTTTACGCTGACGATCTCGGTTTAACGGTGCAGGACATGAATTTTTGCTTAATTGAAGCGAAACTAGAGAAAGCTTTGAAAGAAATGGCCAAGTACTATGATGAGAATGATCTGCCGCCCAACCCAACGGAAACAGAAGTGAGTGTCTTTCATCTTACGAACAAGCAGGCAGGACGGAGGTTAAGAGTCAGGTGGCAGGGTAGCGAGCTGGGACACACGGAATTCCCAAAATATCTAGGCGACACATTAGACCGGACGCTTACCTATAAACAGCACTGCATTAAGACGAGGCAAAAAGTATTAACTTGAAACAATGCCTTCAAAAAACTCGCCTGCAGCAAGTGGGGTGCTCGACCTTCAGTGCTACAAAGAACGGCAGAGGCTTTATGTTTTTTCACTGCAGAAAACGCCTGTCCAGTATGGAGTAGATCTAGCCATGCCAAAAAGGTCGCTTATGTGAGACGCAAGACGCTTTGTGTGACTGCGGAGAAATACAAGACATGGCGCATCTCACAAGCTGCAGAAACTGCCTCAACACTTGCTCTTTTAATGATTTATGGGATGCTGAACGGAACGCCATTGACGTCGCCCAATACTGGGCTCAAAGATTATTTAGAGTTGTTATTTTGGACACGAAAAATTAAAAGTAAAGTATGCGCCACCTATTTTTGTCCAGTTAAATTTTAACTCAAATGGTTAGTAATAACATAAAGCAAACGTATGCAGAATACCGTTTTTGGTTATTTATCTTCAGCTGCTGATTTTAACCATAACCTAGCCGCCAAAATTTAACTGAAAGCTTAGAGAATAGACCCGTAGGTGCGTTTCCGGCAACTCGTGGCATACCTAAATTGCGTATGAACGAGCTGGTCCTCGCAAATGTTAACTTTTTCCCAATTTATCTGTTCTTCGCTTTACTGAAAAAGACGATTTATCATAGTTCTCTAAAAAGCGACTATATGCGACATTAGAGCAAAAAAAGCATAAAAAGCTAGAAATGGGCTCGCCATTATAATGAAGTTTTCGATAAATGTTTCCTACCACACCGGGTATGTTCATTACATGTTTAATATTCATTGATTAAAAATAGATGTGGAAAGTCTATCGAAACTAGACAACTTACAGGTGTTTTCTCAACTCAGTTTCAACTTGTACTAATACTAATATAAATTCTTTTAGACCAACAAATGTGCTACCAATGCTGATTATTTGTGCCATTTTAGGTCGATCGCTACCGCCAACACGCAACACGTGAGCAAGTGCACTGAATTGTGCACAGTATTCATATTAATATAGAAAGAATTTAATAATGGATAGCCGCTATTAGTTCCCCCGCAAGGTCAGAAGAACAAATCCCAATCAGTTAGAAATAATACAACTATTCCAATTTGAATGCTGAGAATAATCGAGAATAACCATAACTGCTCTTTATGGTTACACAGTCAACAATTCAAATCTACTCCGTGACCTCAGTATACCTAAAATTAAAGATGTATTCTGAACGTGTACTAGCAAATAATCTATAAATATAAAAAATGCACTTACAAACGTTGCTCCTAAAAATTTATAAAATCTCCGTGAAATTAATTTGAACCTTGGTATACGAATTATTGGTAAACTTACTAAACCAGTGATATATATATTATAATATTGTTGATCGAAGTCTTCGATCTCGCGATGTTTAGAAATGTTAGGCAATGTGGTAATTCTAACTATAAGTTGATACCGCATCAACTCAAATACGCTGAAACTTTTTCGTTTTAACTGAATTAGGGCCCAATGGTTTGATAATCAGAGATTCTTACTTTTTGTATAATTTGCAAAGTTTGTGCGCAAAGAAATTGTCTTTCGGAAATCGGAAAGACAATCAGACATTGTAGAGAATGATTTGTTGGGAGCAATCATAAGCGCTACACTTAAACATCGATGACAAATTAATGTATAATAATTAAACTACGAAAACTTGAAATCAAGATGAAAATGGAAATTTGTATAAAAATTGAATAAAATCAACAGAAAACCTAAAATTTAGTGCAAATGTTAAAAAAGCAGATCAACAAAAGATGATATAAAATTGGTATACTGTAAAAGACGAGTTAATATTCATACAAGATGATACAATAGCAAAAGAAAAATAGAAAATAGGCACAGAAACTTCATCACTGAACAAGCGGTCCTAAAGTAAAAGAAACCAACTAAGTTCCAGGAAGTAACATAGAATCAGCAAATCATACATCGTACCACAATAAAGTTGTTTTCAAAGATTTCTATCAACCGAAACAGAACTTGATATACAAGTCATATCCTATTTCATTATTTCGTCCCAAGGAATAAAGCGAACATGATCTTAACTCCAGTAACTAAATGTAAACATTATTATGTTGTAGCTGTAGTAGTAGAGCGTGAATTATTAGAGCGGTTCCAGGATCGCAACCAACACAGAATTTAGACCCAAAGAAGTTCAAGCTCAAGAGAAAAATGTTTAATAAATTGCGGAAACAGCGACTTTTACTGGTTGAATTCTCAAAACATGATCGCAAAATTGACTGCCTTGTGTTGTCGATATTAACCCATTTATGCCCAACGGGTCAAAAGTGGCCCAGTCGATAAACTATGCTTCCTGCTTTACACCTGCGCGTTTTTTTCCTACCTAGGCATATGCCACTAAAGACGGCTGAGTTGTTAGAAGAAATAGAGGCGCTGTCGGATGATGATGCTGTTCCAAATGCTATCTATATAACTCCCCCAGATGTGGATTGTGGATTTGAAAGCAATGAAGACTCAGGTGATGAAGATTGCAATGATCCTAACAGACTAAACTCCATGCAGCTTCGAACGCCCGCGGAAAGCAATGTAGAAGAACATAACAGTTACGATGACAACGATCGAACAGAGTCTGAACGGATGTAAACAGTTTATTAGAGGAAAACCAATCAGTTTCGGCTACAAAGCATGGGTTTTGGCAACTCCGTCAGGATATTGTGCGCAATTCGATGTATACCAAAGAAGAAAGGTTCCACAAACGGGACCAAAACTTGGACTTGGTGAATCTGTAGTAACAGATTTCGCCAAATTGTTGCTTGCAAATTTTCCCGATTTTAAGTTTTCATTATTTTTTAACATTTTTTTTTACAAGCGTCTCCCTTATCAGCAAGTTGGTTGAAATGGGTTTTGGAGCGACTGGTACCGTGCGAGAAAACCGCACTGATAAATGCCCACTAGAAAATTCTTCGCTAATGAAAAAAAAGATAGAGGCGTGTTTGACAGTGCTATTGACAAAGATGATAACATAGTTTGTATACGATGGAAGGACAATAGTGTTGTTACAATGTTGTCAAATGAATAGGTGTCAAACCAATCCGCAGAGCTCTTAGCTACTCCGTAAAAGAGAAAAAAAGTGGAGATACCTCAGCGAAACATCATACATTGTTATAACAGTTTATGGGTAAAGTCGACCAAATGGACAACAATGTGGCAAACTACCAAATACCATTTCGAAGAAAAAACTCATGGATTAAGAAGTTTGGGAAAAAATAGATAATCTGGAGTTTCGAAGGTCCGTCGCAAAAATATGGCTAAAATCTCATTTTGAATGGTCAAGCACAAGCTGCGCTCATTGCAAAAACAAAGATAGCCCAAAGCTTGTGAGAGCTGTGAAGTTGCACTACATGATAAATGTTTTGTAGATTTTCAGATCATAAACAAATTATGCAAAAAAAAAAAATTTATGCGAAAAACAGAAATTTCTTGAAGCTTTCACATTTCGCTGTGTACATTCCACTAGTAAGTACACCTATTTGCCCAAGTCATCAAAACTCAAAATCTCCTTACTGAAATTGGGTTTTTGACATGATTTCTCAGAATTGATTACACTTTTGATTAAAAAAAACGTTTTTATTAAAATTTAATTTAACGAAAAAAATTAGTTCTGGGCATAAATGGGTTAAATTCGTCGCACTATAGACAAAAGCACTTGGGTGATCCTTGACTCCAGAGAAACCCATAAATAAGGGCACTGTTTATTTATGTGTCACGTTACAGCGATAAGCTTGAGAATATTGGATAGGGCTTTCTAGGTGGAGGGCAGTCTGGTAGATGACGACTGGATAGATCGGTTGTATGTGCATTGGAGTCAAAATAATTTAAGTTTGTTTACCAAGTGCTTTTCTTACACTTGTTTCTGTATTTTTTCGGTCACTCAATAACACATATACGTGAAGCCTAAACAGGAAATGTACTATTGTAAAAGTTAAAAAAGAACTCGATAAAGTCTGTTTGCTCTCAATATGCATTTTGAAATTTCGACACTCTTAATTATAAATACAGACTCCAAGGTGATTCGACTGAATGGACGACTCATTTCACCTGTCTAACAGTATAGGAGAGATCGAGTACAATTGTAACGCGGTATAAATGCAACAAGGCTCCTATTGATTAAAACTATTTAATCAACACTTTGCGTTCCACCATAATTTTAACCACGATTATGGTCATTTAATCAGTGATTAACTTAACCGACGAAATTGGCTGATTATTGACGATAATCACGATTAGTGTGATAATCGTGATCTTCGTTAATCTTCTATTTCTTGTCGCACAAATATGGTAACGTTCCAAATAAAGACACAGTTGATTTAAAAACATTAACCGACAGGTTGGTTGGTTTATGTGGGATCAGCCAGTTGTGAGTTGGCTCGTACAGGTAAATAATTTTTTTGTATTTTGATGGTCTTCGTATAATCACGACATGTGTATGTTTCCAGAACAGATTAAGATGTTATAACTAGTTTACGTACGAATGTATTTGATCTCATTATTAGTGTAAAGTTTTATTCCCGCATGTTTTATTTAACCTGCAGAAATACTCAAAATGACGCTAGTACAAATGTAACTTTAGGGACGGGTACATTTGTAAATGTTACAATTGTACCACAGAAGATTATAATGTCTATTGATATTTTTCAGCGACTATGTCGCGACAAAGAATTAGCTTAGATGCTGAGAATGAACATAATAATTATTTTTCAGTGCTGCAAAATATCTGGCCACTTCACTCACCAAAGACAACTGCCTCAGCAAAAAAGGTAATAAAAAGAAGAATATAGCAAACCGCTATTCTCCCAGACTAAAAGAAGAACAAATTTTACGGAAGCAGAAGTCAAACTCAATGAAAGTGGATACAAAAAGCAAAAATAAAAAGAGCAATTAAGTGACAAGAACATCGATCAAAACAAGTTGCAGAAAAAACACATTGGAGAGTTCAAATAATGAAACTGAAGATTCACTGTCTCCCTATTGTCTTGGCACCAAAAGTTCCAGAGTTACGTGGATTTAGTGTAACAAATGTAAGAAGTAGGCTCACGAAAAATGTGCTTCTAAATTACGTTTCGAATGTCTTTACTGTTTGAATTGCGATTGCGACGACGAAAGCGATGTAGTGTTTTTACTTTTATACAACCAAGACTTTTGGATTTGCATAAGTACTATTTTGCTTTTGAATTATTTCCGTAAATTGAAAATTTTTTGAGTTAATAGAAAAATATTAAACATCAAAATACGTTTTAATTCCAAAATATTACGGTTTATCAAAGATAAAGCAAACTGGAAACATACTAAATATAGTGACCGACTTTCGAATGGGCGTGCAAGAATTTAAGAGCTCAAGTCGCAAAACGTTTATTTGCTCTTAACACTTCCTAATTATCGGAATTCGAAATGAGGTAGCGTCTTTCTTTGAAGTTTTCACACATTTTGGGTCCTATTCAAGGAAGCGTAAATAAGGGGGGCTTTCATATAGCCCAACTGCCACACAAGAGTAAAGGTGTGAGATTGGGTGTGGCAAACAGAAACTTGCAGTGTTGCAAAAAGCTTATATATTCTGGTTTCGGACATAATACTGAGGCGACGATGAGCAATAGTTTTGCTATAATATACAGAGTGACACAAATGCTCGTATACAAATTTCGTAAATTTAAATGACAATGGTGTTTTTGACATTGTGTGTTTTGAAATTGTTTTTACGTTTTTATCTATGAGTCGCGAAACAAACCGTGTTGCCGTCGTGAAATTGTTCATATCGGGAAAGTCGCCGGCTGACATCACGAAACTCCTCCGTATTCCAAGAAGCACGATCTACAAAACCATTAAACGGTACGAGGAGTTGGGCACGACGACGGACAGGCCTTGAAGCGGAAGACCGAACACCACAACGACCCCGGAGAACCTAAACAAGCTGAGGTGTCGAATTCGCCGGAATCCTGGAAAGTCCATGAGAAAACTGGCCAAGGAGGTGGGTATTAACAGAGCGATCAGGAAATGCCTAAAGCTACGTAGCTACAAACTCGGAAGAGGTCATTACTTGGATGAGCTAATGAAGCAAGTACGACTCGAGAATGGGCAGCGACTCATCGAAAAACAGTCTTTCGGGTGGATTTTGTTCACCGACGAAAAGGTGTTCACGATTGAGCGCGTCGTCAATAGCCAGAATGACAGTCAACTTCTTCGGAACTCACTTGGTATTGTTCCGAATTTTCTGCTATTTCAGAGTAACACTGATTTTTTTTTGTTAATCCCGAATTCAGCGACGCCACTTTCTGAAATCCGTCATGGTGTGGGCGGGAATTTCCAAAAACGGGAAGACACCGCAGGTGTCCGTCGAGCGCGGTGTCAAGATCAACGCCCAAGTCTACCAAGAACGCATTTTGAAGGACGTCGTGATCCCCTGGAGCCGACAACAATTCAAAAATCGGCGCTGGACACTTCAACAGGATTGGCGCCGGCATTCTGCGGGGTCGACCATGGATTGTTCCAAAACCAACAAAATCGCCGTCTGGGACAAGACTTTGTGGCCGTCCAACTCGCCCGACCTGAATCCGATGGGCTTCGCAATTTGGTCGATACTGGAGCAAAAGACTTGCGCTACAAACTACAACACCGTCGAGTCCCTGAAGCGTTCTCTCCAAAAGGCGTGGGCCGAAAAAAAAGCCTTGCGACCATCGTCAAAAATTTCCGCAAGCGCCTGCAGACCTATGTATCGGTTGAAGGTGGCCATTTCGAATAGTTGTTTATGTATTTAATAGAGAATTTTGATGGCTTTCGAATGAGTATAATTTTGTTGAATTTTGATGTTTAATAAAAAAGTTATGATCAAAACAAGTTCCTTCCGAAATTTTGTGTCACCCTGTAGTTAGCTGTTGAAATAGCAGTTTTTTATATACTAATAAATTTTAGCGAACTTCTTGATTTGCCACACCAGTCCACGATAACCCTGTCGTGTCAATGTTACTTTAATAAATATTAATCTAATGATTTGAACAAATCATGAAGAAAAATACAATACTGACGAAAAAGATTAGATGAAAGTTATTTGAAAGCCATTTGTATAAAATATACCAAAATATCATTACCCGTTTCGTCGTTCAAAATAAGATCTGTCGTTGTTTTGCCTTTGTTGCACGGCGTTGCATTCTTTTTGGCGTAACTCCCGGTAAACTTTAAGATATAAGTATTAGTAGTCAAAAGTTTCATAAAATCAGTTTTATAAAAATTTTATAAAATTCAGTTTTATAAAATGAGAAAAAGATTCTGTGGGACTGGATAATGTTGGTTAAGTGCTGAGCAAGTAAAACATTTGTACCGTCAAGCAGAAGAAAAAAAAAACTAGTAGTAGTAAACATCTTTATTTCTAAAAAAGGCTATCGACCTATCGGTCTTTCTGCCCTTGTTTAATACATGTAGTCTTAATCTAAATAAAAAACAAATATGAAAATTATCTTATTCTAGGTTAACAATATTATTAAATAAAATTCTAATGACAAGAAAAAATTATTTTATTGTCCACTAGTCAGTTGCGTTTGTAAGTGTTCGAGTAGCGTTGATGTAGGGAAACGGAAGCGGGATTGTCTGGTTGGTCTTGTGAGCCAAAGGGGGTTCAGTATGGTCCAGTTGTAGGGGTTGTTTGTCCATTTTGTCTGTATATGTATGAGTCTTTCCGAAATCTTTGTCATGTTTGTGCGTTCGTATAGTAGTTGGGTGGGGGGGGTTGTGTAGTGGGTTTTGGGGGTGTCTTATTCGTGTTGTTAGTCTTAGTGCAATTTGTTCTGTTGTTTGTATATAACGTTTTGTCCTTTCTGTTCCGTTGGTCATGAGTATATGTCCAAAGTCTAGCAAGGGTCTACAAATAGCTTTATATTTTTTGGTGGCGGTGTTTGTGCTAATTCCTCTGTCTTTGTAGGTTAGTGATCGGAAGTGTTTTGTTCTCTTTATTGTTTCTGCCCTGATGTTTCGTATGTGTTTAGTGAATTTAAGTTTGTGGTCAATTGTGATTCCAAGGTATTTTACGTCGTTTTTTGGTTGTGTCGTTTGGCCGTCTGCAGTTATTGTAGGGGAGTCAGCGTTGAGTCTGTGGCTTGTTAGCAGAAGTTGGTTTTTTGACGCGTTTGGTGTTAGTCTCCATTTATAAAACCATGTCATTATGTTGTTTGTTAGTGTTTGGAGTCTTTGAGCTGCTTTCTCAGTAGTTTTGTCATGTACAATAAGTGCCGTGTCGTCTGCGTATTGTAATATGTATGCCGATCTGTCGATTTGATTTTTGTCTGGTAAGTTGAAATTGTATATGTCATGGCAGTATATATTGTAGAGAAACGGTGAGAGCGGGGATCCTTGATGGAGCCCTTGTTCAGGAGAAAAAGAAAATGACAGACAGACAGAAAAAAAATTAATGAAAAGAACACAAAATGAATTATTATTAGAAGTGAAATTGGAAGAACCGCCATATTTTTAGGGTTGCTACAGATTTTATCGGGATTAACGATTTATACCCAGAAACGGCAAGTTGTCTAGCCAATATATAGATGTAGAAATTCAAGCTGCAAATGGAAGAAACATTTTATTGCCCAATGCTGGTAGTAAGAGATTGAGATATGAATGTTCCTAGGACAAAATGCGATGAAAAGCTATAGAATTACCTCAAAATGTAGGTAATGTTGGTTTAATTGCTTTAAAAAGTCATTATCTTGAAGATTGTCTTGTTAAATTCACCACATTCTGATGGAAGAGAAATGTGAAATACCGATTTAAATTGTATGTCTTAGTTTACTAGTTTTGTAAATGAATAGTTAAGTTTTATAAAACATAGTTGTAATTTAACTTCATACTTCATTCTGTATAACTTTCAGACTAATATTCAAGGTAATTAGTACAGGTAAATAGGAAACTATTACAATGGTTTAAATAACTAATGAATACAAGCCAAATATGTTGAACATAGTTGAACGAAAATATAATCATCGTTGTATTAAACAATACGTGTCAGTTGTAAAGATAATGGTAATTTGCAAAAATAAGTTGTTTTTGTTGAAATGTTGACAATTCATAAATTGTTATTACATAAAACAATAAAAATTCTTTAATGTGAAAATTTGAAAATCGGTTTTAATTGTTGATATAACAACAAATCATATTCGTTAATTTACATTGATTGTTCGTTCTTTTTAACGGACTAAGGGCGAATATTATAAAGGCCGGGTTGAACCTCCGGCTGACCAACCGTCGGTTCACTTTCAACCGGCGGTTGACTTTATTTGTGTATTATAAAAACTATTCAGCCTCGGGTTCGTCAACTGGGACTTGACTTGTATTATCTAACGTTGGCCACATTGCGTGAACAGCATCAGCCAATCAAAATCATTGGTTTCTTGTCACTTCCGAGAGTTTGGTACCTGTGTACGTGTTTGAAATAGTTCGTTACATTGTGTTTGCAATTGAGTTTCCGCGAGTTTCTGTACATAGAAAATGAGTCGAGAAGGAAAACGAATAATATATAGTGACGCAGACTGCTACTGACTTGTGGACGCAGCTTTGTCTTGGAACCCAAAGGACCCAAAAAAACATATGTTGTTTTTAAATGAGGAATTATTGAAAAAAAAGATGCCAGATGCGACAAAATTCACAAAAATAATTTAAAAATCCTAGTAAACACCTTGGAAAATCAGGCATTGGAGAAAAGTAAGCTCAAATTAGAAAAAGCAAAGCTGGAACTAGAAATACTCGTCTTGAAAAATAAATTAGGACATTAAATTGTTTTTCTTTTGAAAATGTGGTATTTTTTGTTTTTAATATTACAACTTCTGTCGACCGTATTTGAAAACGTAGTTTCCATCCCAAAGAATTCTACGTATGTTCAATTGATTTCTTACGTAAGAAGACATGGCTGAGTAAAAATTAATGCACACGCTAACTAACCACGCTTCTACCTGCTTCGAACTCCGGGTTGAAATCTCAAACGGACCCCGGTCTTCGGGTTGAGTCAACTGCAGTTTTGCGTTTATAATACACAAACTGGCCGTCAACCGTGGGTTGAATCTCAATCGTTGGTCAACCGTACATTATAAAACCCGCCCTAAACGATGAAGTGAGTGTTCTGGATTACATAAAGAAATGGACGGGCGTCTTAGTAATGTGCATCATAAATGATTCCCTTATCAATTACCGATTGAAAAAGTCTGCGCAAGTAACGATCTTTATTAAATAAAGTTGCCGAGAATGTAGGTAGCAGTTTCAGTCGTGGAACGTAGAAGACCACTTGCGCAGTTGTAGGAAACACGATATCTAGTGAATTTTCCGGTTACAAAAGTTCACATTCTGGATTATCGTTTAATAGTACCCGTCAACTATGTCCTTACAAGCATGATGGTTGGGAAAGAGTCAGGTAGAAAGTATCAGTTCAGAAAGAATTTAGTTAATCCACCGGTTTTAACATAATTTTTTGGAACTCGCTACAAAAGACCATCATCTTCATATTTTCAATGTGCTTTTACCGATTTTTGTGCAGTAAAATAGGTCCAACTGATTGATAATGCAATATTTTTTCTAATACTGCAGCATGTTGTGGTAAAAGGCCGATTGCCTCAATTTCTAAACGAGACTTGCTTCTATAATTATATAGAAAGGACTGTTCCGTTTTACTGTTAAGACTGTCGTTTTTAGAATACGTTTTCGCTCGGATTATATTTATATATATAAAAATCCAAATCCCTATCCTTCAAAAGTATTCTAATAAACTATAGAAAATAAATCAAGCTAAACTTATTAAGGCGCGAACAGACACACCAAACAGAACACAGTAACGCAACACCGTCCCGTTACATTGGTTGTTGCGCATCGAAGATGGGATGTTGTACGAACAGAAAGCGCAGTGTATCATCATCACGAAACATTATTCCGTCCCATCAGTTCATACAAACCTTAAACAGACTAAATAAGCACTAATAAAACGCAACAAATCCTTAACGTGTTCGCATTCGAGTCCAGACTTGCAAAGATCTGGTGCAACATACGCCCATACATTTCTTTGATGCGAAAGCAAAAGACCGCCAACTGATGGGACGCTGTTACACGCATTCGCTGCTGCGGACTGCCGTCCAGACTTGATACGCGCCGGTGTTACGTTACTCGTTACTGTATTCTGTTGCATGTCTGTACGCGCCTTTATATGTAAATATGCCATAAAATGGCAGAGCTCTTATTAAGCCGTATTGAAAGCTCGAACCGCTGTTTTGAAAAATGTTCATTAATGAAAATATTGTTCTGCATTTAGTGTGTTCTGATTCAATGATGCGACTGTCATGTGAAAAGTTACAAGTGGGTAGCAAATGTGGAAACACCACAACAAGACGTATCCCAGCTAAGTTAAAGGTGCCTTGATGCCGATCGATTCCATCCAAAAAATAGAACACAGGCACAATGCTTTGTTTTAAACAATTGAAGTTAATCCGAAAATGCTGTTCAAGTCACTATTCAGTGAACGTACGGTTTATGTAGAGAAAATACGAATATAATCACCGGCTGTCTCGATTCTCAGCACAAGTTTCAAGCGTTCTTTCTTCTTGCACGATTCGGGGCGAGTCGTGCCCTAACATTTGAGTAAAGATCTTTTTTCCTCAGGTTTACAATATTATAAAAAGTTTTCATTGTCTTGGGAGTCCAATGAAATACATTATAACACAGGACCTACTTATCTGGCTGAAGGAAACAATTCATTATGACCACGTATTTGACATGGTCTCTCGTGTTTGGAGTCGCTTTTTTATTGTGAATTGATACTAAATACGCTTTAGTATCTAGAACATGAAACCTCTATCAAAATACAATATAGAATCTATCACCGAGTAAGGATTGATGATTGAGAATATCACACCTAACTCGCCATGTGAGTCAAAGCGATTCTCTAACTGCGCGTCTAATAACTGCATTTCGTTAAAATATTTCCGTGAGAATCACCAGCCGCGTCAAAATTCTTCTAAATAACCATAGAATTCTGAAACTCAACATGGTGTTATGTAGATTATATTTAAGTATGCAATAAAATGGCAGGCATCTATTAACCCTGCCATTAGAGCTCGAAAAGACTCGACCCACTAGGCAACTTTACGACGGCAATAAAGCTAACTTTTAAATTCCTCATTCATCAAACCGGTGCGCCCCCACCCAGAAACAATCGGACAGTTGAAACTGAACAGCCCCTCCAAACGGCATTGATCTGGCCGCTCTGTTACTAACAAAAATCGAACAGAGAAGCGGAAAGTTAAATTTCCAAACAGAATCAAGCACATACAGCATACACAACAAAATGGTATGCGAGTTCCTTGCTATACCGAACAAAGATTCGGATGTATTCGTACTTCGACGCCTGACGTCAGTGCAAACCTGATAACTTGATTGGTTAGAGGCGGGGTTATTTTCAGGCGGGTCGAAGCCCAAGCTCTGTTCTTTAGCTCAGCTAGTATGTTCGAAATCCTTAAAATGCTAGCACGTTGTCATCGCACTCACGATTTACTCCTTCAAAGGTAATTTTTTCATATTTTTCTTTATGGTGTCGTAGTGATACGCGTTATCTAGATCTACTGTGAAAATTTCAACTCCATTCGGAAATTTTAAACTGGAGAAATCGTAAGGAAAAGCCAAAAGTATTTTAACATGAATCTGTGTATGTAGGCGATGCAACGTTGTCGGTTCTCGGGGGTTTAGATGTTGCCGCTATTTTTAACGTGATGCTATGCCATAGCGGCAACTACACCGAGTGAAGATCGAGACAGTTGAATGCGCAACTTAAAGGTATTGTGATTTTTTGTGTCAATGCACTGTTTTTGCCTGGTTGGTCTTGATTGCTTACATTACCTGTTGTTCTACTAAGCTAGGAGCTTCTACTTTTGCTTCTACACTGTTGATTCTTTAGGTGTATATAATTAAAGTAGTTGTTTGGTATTAAAAGTAGTTAGTGTTTACACCTTTTCAGACAGGGGGACAAGAATTAATTGCATGAACTACTTATAAGTAACGTGCATATTCATAAATAGCTGTAAAATCTGGAAACAGCAAGCGTTTAGTCCAAACAATAAGAGACTTAAAGAGATAATTTTAGCACAGATGCCGAACAGAATTGTCAAATGTATTGTTAGGAAAAGAATAGTGACCGGAACGAATCGTCCCTTAGTCGGTTTCTGCAAGAACCTAGAAAATGGTCACCATAAATGGAATACCATTATGTACCATTGACATTTTAGGACTGAAATATGTTTAGGGGCCGACAGAAAGGTTTCAGAGAAACGATCATTGGAATGGGATTGTCAATCCGTGATTTTCACATTCTCTACAGATAAATCAAGTTTGTTTGGCATACGCAGTAAAATTTCAAAGAAAACATTAAGGATGTTATTTGAGATCTAGGTATTGGAATTCTGACATTTAAATATCAAGACCACCCATTATTGGTCTCAGTGGTGGAACTCGTACATCATTATTCGCAACATTACCCGATCTGATCGAAGCTATGTTTGGGTCTTCGTACAAAATAAACAAATGCCGACGCTGCTGCACGAAATAACAAACGACGATCGCAATAAATACATCACATCGAGTCGGCTTTTTCTCCATCCTCGTTTCGCCGCATAACACCGCGTACCTCTTTGTTTAAGTGCTAGTCACGAGTATCGCTGCTTTTCTTTTTTTAGGCAGCTTTAATGACACGCTATCCATCTCTCTCGGAAATTACTACTTGCTTCGACTTGCTCCTCTTTCTTTTCCAATACACTGTTGCCGCAACTTCGACCTTGTGTCATCTCTGTTGCGATCAAGCACGAGTTTGCTGTCGGTCCCTCTCTAATTCATTAAAATTTGAAGTTCCGAAGCGGAATGTTACGGTGCGATAGGGCTTTAGGGATCTCTCCACGAGATTATGCCGGTTATGGACTACGTCCCTTTCTAGAACAGCGGTATGCGTTTGTTGGGAGCTTGAGGGGTGCAAAACGTAAAAAATAAATTCATCAGAGGAACGTTAAGGGTCCAACTTGTCCCGATAGGTTTTAGTGCGAGGTCTTATGAGCAAATATGTATTGAACACCGGCATTACTCGACTTATTTGTTTGTAATGGACGCGTGTGGATAATGATTTGATGACATCCAGCACATATGTTAAGTGAAAGGATACTGAAAGAAACGTTGAAAAGTTGCAAACACTTGTATTTTGCGTTGTGCAACTTGAAATTTGCAAGCGGATATGACTTGAATCAACATTTTATTAAAATCTAACTTTAACGCCCTGTATATCCGTTATTATTGAGGGTTTGCAAAAGTGTTATAGGAACTTGTCACACTCACTTTTGCTGTAGATTTGTCTCGTTAAGTGTTGGGCGCTTCTTTTCCGGACACCCTGTATAAAAGTGCTGGAAATGTATTGAATGTTAAGGTCATTTCCCAAATGCATTCGATTAGACTACCTGAAGCACCCGTAACCAACCAATATTGCGCGTGTCGAAAATGAACTTTACAAGTGCAATGAAAAGCTGGCTTAAAACCTGTGTGATTTTGAGCGAATCGGTTAACATGATCTTACTAGAAGGGTTTAAAGAAATATCAGCAGATTGATAAATAGTGATGGGGAAATTATATGGACCTTAAGAAGAATAGTGGAGATATAAAAATGGCTCTCCTGGGTACAATGTTGATCCATCAACACATTGGTAGCTTCGTAGGACGAAAGATTGCCGTTTGGAAGGACCCCTGTTTATAAGAACGGTTTGATTTCGAAGTATGCCATTGCCGTGTAAGTGATGTGAAAAGGTACAAGTTGGTAACAAGTGTTAGGAATGTTAATGAAAAGTTTCCCAATTAAGTTAAAGCGGTTTTGATGGTGATTCCATTCAAACGATGGAAGAGTTAAAAAAAAGACAGAATTAATTGTTTCGATAAGTCTACATTGTGCAACTGATAATGTTCAGGAATGAAAGGAATAATTACTTACAAACATTATACTTACTATATAAATTTGAGCGAACATCAAAGACCTTTAACATGTCATGACCTTCAAACATATCGATGTTCACATTATCAGCAACAGAAACCTGAAGGAACAAGTAGAATGCCACTCGACTTATCACACCATAACCAGTGCTTAAAAAAGTTAGAGGCTTCATAGGGAGTACAAAGCATATGTCAATTAGGTGAAAAATAAGAATATGGAAAACTGCATGAAGAAGAAACGGACAGGAGAATCGCGCTATATGTATAGCGAGTCTTCGAACAGCCGGAATGAGATAACTGCGGACAATGACAGGTCATTCTTTACTCAGCCACAAGTAAAACGAAGATATAAGGCAACAGTGCAATGTAGACGATGATGATGCAGTGAGTCGATATAATATGACAATCTTCTTCTTTCTCAGCATGTTGCCATCCACTCCTGGATGTACGCCTCTTCCATCTGTTTCCTTATACGCCTGTTTCTGTCTGTTACCATCCAATTTCGCCCCGCAATCTTTCGGATGTCGTGTGGTCATCTCAGTCGTTTTAGGCCCACACTTATTTTGGTGGTTCTTGACCTCCACTAGACAATTCTCTTTGACCACGTTTCGCTCCACAACATCGGTGATCCCAGTGCGCTCTCGGATGACATCGTTGCGTACTCTGACTCGGAGGCTAATCCCCAACATTGCTTTCTCTCTCCAGGCATCTTTGGCATGTTCTAAACTGGTTTGCTTTTGCCTACGTCAGGGCTAGTGTTTCTGTGTTTCATAAGTTGTTTCTGGACCACGCAGGATTCATACACCTTCCACTTGAGATTGATAGGCATTGTTTAGCCCCGCAGAATAAATCTAAGGTTCCTGAAAGCTGCCCAGGAAACTCTCCTAGTAACCTCTGCGGCCTGGTTCTCTCTGCCGATTTTAATATTGTGGTCAAAGTAGATATATTCGTCCACCACCTCGAGATCCTGGATCCAGACAGATATCTGAACATTTTCTGTACTTAGAATTTTTGCCTTTTGGAGATTTATTTTTAATCCATTCTTCACCCGCTTTTCATGAAGTTCTTCTTCTTCGTCTTCAAGTAGCATTACAACTCTATGTGGGTCTTGGCTGCAAGCACAATTTGCCTCCATCGACTTCTATCTAGCATTGTTTCCTGTTCATTTTCAATGCCCATCTTCCGCATATCCGATAGAACATTGTCCCTCCATCTCATTTTAGGTCTTCCCGGTGGTCTTCTGCTCGTCGGTGCTTCCTGCCTTGCAATTTTCAGCATTCTGTCATCCGGTGCTCTGTATATGTGTCCTGCCCATCTCAGTCTTTGTGACTTTGCTTCTCTCACAATATCTCCCTGGTACAATTGTTCTAACTCCCTGTTTGTTCTTATTCGATATTTCCCTGAACTAGGATCCTGAGTTGGTCCATTTAGTTTATTCGATACGCATAAACCATAATGATTTATTTGTCGTTATTAATTTTAAAAAAATTGTCTCGCATTATATTATTTATATATCCTATTCTCTCGTCTTTAATTCGAATTGCTTAGTCTAAAAACGAAGCTGTGTATTACCATATATTTTGTTGTTATCGGTAAATTCCCATTTGTTGTTTCTTTCCGTCTTTCTCGTCACCCGAGCTAGCCTCTTGTACATCAAAGTACTGCGTTCCGATAAAACATCTCGTATTATGGTCTCTCTTTGATATCTACAACTAAATCCCTTCTCTCTCTTCGCGAATGTGAATTTAACTATGGTCGTGTATAATTAACTAGAGACCTTTTTAAAAGTTAATGGAATCAAGTCGATTTATTGGATTATCGAATAATCTAAATATTTTCGAACTATTACCTTGACATTTCAATAACGATTCTGCTGTTTAGTAATGAGTTAATATAACTAATTTTCAGTTGTCGTTTTTATAGTTAGAATACAGTTGTCTCATGTTCAGTTGAACTATTTAAAAGTTTGTGTCAAATAATCGAAATTTCAAGCACTACATTCTACAAAATTTGTATAGCTTTTGCCAGTTACCTTTTCTAGTTACTTTGCCAATTATCAGCCTACTTTTCGGACATATTCTCTAAATACCACAATTCCAAAATATTATTATTATTCCAAAAACCGGTGTTTGTAACCAACTCCCTTTTGAACAACCATAAATTTTGAAGCACAATTCAGGTATTGTGAGTGGGTTCAATTGCAAAAAGATAATATATTTCCTTAAGCAATTATCAAAGCGATAAATTTTGCAAAGTTACCAGTCATATGAAACCGTTAACTCCAAACGAATGCTAATCATATGTTTTGCATAGTAGCTACTTATTCTAAGTGAAATATTTTTATCGATGTATCCTACGATCCCGTACTAACGCCCAATTCCTCTTTAATTAGTGAGAAAGCGCGCCGGCAAGTGTTTTCGATAAATAATATTCGATGTTTGTTTTCGCTGCGACTTGACTGTTATTAATTCTGTTTGGTTTACTAATATAAATGATAGAATGTTTACTTTAGTCGTTAGCATGTGGTGGCTGTTAGATCTTTGCGGTTATGCTGTAGCATGGGATTTGGTAAATTGATTTTATGGTATGCTAATGTTATTTGAATATTTGGTGGTGTTGATTGAGTGTATTTTTAGAAAAACATAAATCAGAATTCAGGAGTTCACAAATTTTCAAAATGTTTCATTATGCGTCTGAGCTGAATGTAGTTGAGTGTTGAACAGGCATTGAAAAGTAGTAAATATTTGCTTGCAAATCATGCGTTTCATTATAATAATTCTAGAATAGAACATCGAGTTAAGGTAAGTGAAGCCTATGGGCGTACATTCAAACCTAACAAGAGATACTTACCATAATGAATGTACAACCGTTATATTTAATAATATATTGTATCCTATGGTAAATCAACATGCATAACCCTCATGATAATGCAAAATAAGTACATATGCATCTCGCTCTATTAGAAGAGTGGTATCTGGGATCGATGGTCATTGCAACACATTTGGGCCTCTTTTCATACAAAACAGACAAAGCCTTGCAAATATTTGGTTTCTTGGGACTCGAGTCTTTATTAGCTTGGTAAACTAGATTAAAAATTACAAATGGAAAATATTACCGAAGCATTGAGTTAAATTGAGCAAAAACTGATACTTAAGGAAAAATTGCATGGCATTGTAACAACTGTCTTAAACAATGGGTGTCAATTAATTGCAACTTAGTGACTTAATAATACTGGCATATCTGATGGTATGACAAGTTCCAACATGCTCATAAGATACCTTCCCAATTATTTTTATCCGTAAACCATCGCTTATTGCGTTCTATTTTCGCTTAACGCTTTTATATAAACGCTTTTGTTTTAATATGATCAGCTTATAATAGTAAATGTTTCTTCAGTTAACCATGGCAAATTAGCTGTTCAAGTAATAAAACGCTAAGTCACAGTACGAACTAAACTTGTGATAGAGGCGGGAAAAGATACGTCAGGATCTATTGTGATCGTTCAACGGCTACTTCTATCGTTTTTACCGTATTTCTGCTCGATTGGCCACACTAATTTATCGCTTTTTGTTTAAGATCACTTAAGTGTTAAATTAAGCAGGAAAGCCACCGGATTGGGATAATTCCCGGTTTTATAACATTAGTATATTAAACTGCGCTAATTTATGTATTAAGATCACAAAGGAATCATGCATTTATACAACATTTCCGAAAAAGAGATGTGCATGTTTAGCTATGCCAAATGCTTATGAAAATTTATAGTGTGTATTTTTTATGTCCGTGGCCACTTTTGGTCTCACAAAATTTTGGGGGAAAGTGTCAAAGAAACTTATAATAGGAAAACAACCAAGATTATAACAAACAATTGGAGCAACAAAACTAGACACAGTTAAAACCTAGCTAAAAAAATTATTATATACAAAATTAGTACCTACTTAAAACTGTCTATATCTCGTAAGCGAGGGGTTTGCGCACTTATATTAATATAAACTTTTGCCTTGTTTTTGTGCAGTTGAAAATAATGCAATCACCCTGCATAAACAGTGAATGTTCCACTAGGTCAAGATTAGCATACTGCAAACCCCGTGTTTAATATTGTCTTCATTTGCTTAGTTTGTTCCTGGACTAACGGGAAACTTGTTAAAAGTTTGAGGTAATCTCAATGTCAGGTCGAAAAACACTGAAGGTTTGTAAATAGCCCCTTGTATCCGGTTCTTCTGTTTGGCTATTCTCTTCGCATACGGTAGTTTCTATAGAATTGAAAATGAGTAAGGGCCATTCGACTTTGTGTGACTAGGAATTGTCTTGTATTAATTATGGTTCTATATGGAAATGCTGGGATATTAAATTAATTTTTGAATTCCATTGTCTGCTCTTCATGGAAATAAACCTTTTTTGTTTACTAGATGTTATTACTTATAAGAATAAATCTCTTGTAAAAACTGTTTTTTACATTTGACCTGAGTTTATTTTCATAAAATGTCCGCTAATTTATAAATAAAACGATAATTCAATCGGGTGAAATCAAAAAATTAATGCCAAATGCATAGCCCATACCGATTTGCAATGTAAATTATCGTTTTCTTCTATTTATAATGACGACGTAGATCACAGGATACTTGTGAATAAACAATTGTAAAAATTACACAGACTAATCGTAGCAGATTATGTTAATTATTAATAAATCGAATAAATGCAACACATAGCATTGAAAAGAGGCATATATTTTAAATATGTGAGCGGCGACAGCTGCAAAAATAGCTTGGGTATTACAGGATTTTAGGGTACCCTATATCTAAAATGTGGCTCGGATCTGTCAAGTTTCTATTAGTTTGTTCTTCTGATCCGAAAATAGTCGTTTGGCAATGGTTTTAGGTACTCTCTTCGCTTAATGACTTAATAAATTAAGGGTGCGATCATTAAAGAACTGTTTGGGTTTAGTTTTAGTATTACATCCGAAAAAAATATTTCCAATGGTTATTTTAAAACGGTTTTTCATAGCAAAAAAATATAAAAAACACAAGTACTCATCTTACCGATTCATCGATTCCTTAGCAGAAACAATGCGAACGTATTATTAATTATGTCTAATGATTGTATGAGCCCCTCGCAGCTTGTACGCAAATTATACTCTTTTCTGGCTTGGTCGGCACGTAAAGTATCGTGTCTGTTTAATCATGGATTAGTAATAATGCACATTGAAATTACCGTTGCCAAGATTATTATATCTAATACCTATAAGAAATCTCATAAATCAGCCACATACACACACTAGCACAAAATCAGAAAATATATGGAATTATTAAAGAAAACAGTAATTTTGCCTCATGGGGTTCAATATCGTTTTCTTTATCCATAATTATGTGATAATAGAGCAACTAAGCAATAAGAAAATGTATGGAAAACTGAAGCAAATGAGAATGGACATTAAGTCGAAAGAAAGAAACTATTAATTATATATTATTCGTCGCTCTAGAATGAATTGAAAAATATTCGCAAATTTACTTATCAGTAGACCAAGTTTGATGCGGGATGAGCTTGGCACATCTTCTCATGGATTTTATTAAGATTTCAAATACTGGAACTGGACAAAGTTCTCCCCGATTTTACTATTTAAATAGTATATTGGATGCAAGTCGGGGAATTACACCTGTCGGACTTCCTATTATTCTTCCAAACCAATTGCATGTGATTGGAGAACTACTTTGCATTATTACAGTATTGAAAAATAAACCGTTCGAGCTTTTCCCATTCTGAGGAAGAAATTACCACTTTGCCATGATTAATTTGTACATGAATGTGTCACCTAGTGGTGTGAGAATCGGTTACTTTTGAATACTCGTAACGAATAGATATTTTCTTATCCAATACTTATTGCTTTAACTTAGGAATCCTACAATTTCAACCTAAAATTATTAGAACAAATTTTCGTACCAACTACCCTGCGCTTTATATAATCTAGAAGAGAAGCAAAAACATCTGGAATCAATTACATCTGAAATATGTTCAGTTCTGCTTTATTTATGTACAACTTGTTCAAAGCTTTGGTTACTAGTTTTATGTCTTCTCACTGAATGAATGAATCTTGAAGCGTTTAAAACGGTTCAATTTTCTTGTCATATTCAAGGGCTACGAGGACAGATTTAATGCGGTTCAATATCGAATTACCTTTTGCGAGAGTCTCGAAAGATTCTTCACAGATGAACATGAATTTCTAGTTTTACGATACTAAATATTCTTTTGGCATGAAATGTTGGCACCTTTCAATCTCTTTATACAAAAAATAAGCACTCAAATTTGTAATTCTGTAGTAATGCACGAGGCGGTTAAAACTTTATAAGCCCAAGCAAAACATTAAATTATCTACAACCTGAATCAAGTTTGTTGTACTTTTGTTAGAATATGTTAAAAATATTCGAGTTGGCTAGAGACTGCATTTTATTCAATAATTTTCAATTATAACTTCAGATTTTTAATTATTTTCATTAAACCATTGATAAGATAAGATCACAAGAAATTTACATAGCAAATAATCTGAGATTATTATAAGTTACGTTATCTTTAGAAATAAACATTTATATTGTTCATTACTTGATGTCGTTTTATAAAAAAAACACAACAGCATGTGAATGTCGATATTGGATTAGGAAATCTAATAGACTACAAGTACATATATAAATTTTTTATTGACAAAAATGACACTTTCAGTTTCAAAGTGTTTTTAAAATTGACGAACCAGATCTTATCAAATAATATCATATATTTATTTATTGGAAAAAAAGACAAACTGTCGCCCAAAATATAACGTTTCGGGTTTAAATAAATAAATGCAAATATAATGAAGTATAAAAGTAATACAATCTATTAAAACCATAAGCACGTAACTAAGTAAGTCATGTCCTCAAGTACGTAGGTTTACGTTTGATTGGATGTAGTATGTAAATACAAGACTTTTGTAAGACTAGCGAGTATAACGAGTAGGTACTTGAATAACGGATCCGAAGTAACACGCATTGGATCCGAAAGTAACTGGTCGTTACGAGTATTCAAAAGTAACCGAATCTCACACCACTATTCTCTAACAATCAAGACGCATCGAAATAATGGGAATTAATGGCCACATTACTACGAAACGATCATATTACACCTTAGTCTGCTTAACAACTTCCTCTGCAACACATTAGTCAGAAATTTGATCAGTTGCTCTTATCAATACATGAACTTGACCCTTGTTAAATAATGAAGGCTTTGATGAGAAAACGTCATTATTTATTAAATTCGTTCGCAGTAAATTATTAACACAGGAGAAGTTAAGCAACTTTAGTTTATGTGATTGTGTTGAATAAATATTTTGTTATCTCCTAGTTAAACAGGTAATATTCCTTAACGTGAAACTACCTAATTAGGGCTTGCCACATATTGGTCATGTGAACAACAACTACTATCAATGAATTGTTTGATTCTCCAAAAGTTTATTCAGTGGGCTCATCATAGAGATTTCAATTTTAATATTAAATTAGATAAATTGTGTTTACAGGCACTATCGGTACCAACTTTTTTCACACCGTTAACAATTTTAAGTCTGTAATTTTTATATTATTTATTAAGTATTTTATAAATCTGTATATTTTTAACTCATTTTATAAATAATTAATTTTTTTAAAGGAGACAAGTTAAAACCTCATTAATATGTTAAAGTTATCACTATTTTAATTATATTACTATTTATATCCAAGTTTTCCTATGACGTTATGGGCATTGTTTTTTTTTAATATCAAGTCGTTTTCTGGGTTTTTAGGCTTAAACAAACAAAAGCCCCTTAGTTTCGTCGGGCTCTTGTCACCCATCTTACTAATCTCGGCTTCCACAAATAATGTTTAATTGAGCACGCTTGCCGTTTATCAAAATAATGCGCTTTTATTTGTTTTCATATTAACGTCAAGTGATCAGGTAAGGAAAAAAGACGTCAAACAAAGCTAATCGGATCAGTCTTTAAACGCGCATCTGCCGCCGCTTATCAAGGTGGCGCTTTTATTATTTGATCATTTCTGATTGCGTTAATCAGGAGGCAAGTAAACAATTCACAATCGGTATTTGATCAATATTATTTCAGTATAAATGGCCACTTATTGGTTACATGACATGAAATGAGATTAGACATTAATTTGTGAAAACGCACATTTTCACATTTAGTGACCAAATACTTACGTGTAACTTATTACGTACGCAATACTTAAATTATTATAAGTTACACGAATGTATGTGTCGGAACCTATGTCACCAACACATAATCATAATGAGGTAGTTTTTTTTAAGAACTCCAACAGCTACTATGTATTTTTAAATCGCCTCAGTTTTCAGCTCGTATGTGATGATAGACTGCCTTGATCCCGATCACTTATACACTCACAACAAATGTGGTCATTAATTCATAATGCAAAAGGTAGCTAATGTTTCAAGTTCACTTTTTCGAGTAGTAACTACTTTTCGTATTTTATTACAGACATAGATGTGGCAAATGAGTGACGGAAATGAGTTTAAAAGCGTTTCTTCTATCTGATCTGTTGTATTTTCATGTTCTTAATGAGACCGTTTTGTTTAACTATAACTTCCCAAATATTTTTAAATTGCTCCACTTCACAACTTATAATTGGTAATGGAAAACTAGCCGTGATCAACGGCCTTACACAATCACAACAAATGTTGCGTATAATAAGATCATATTATAAAATTCAGCTGCTGTGCTAGTATACTAATGATCTTAATTGAATGACACTGATCTTTTTTTAATTTTTAAAATGCGAACGTAAACTTTCTTGTTGTAAATCCCAGCTCGGTTTCACTGGTAGGAACTGCATCTTTTCGTGTTTTATTACAGGGATAAGTGGCAAATGAAATCCTGAACAGCAGTTCAATGTCGTTTTTTAAATCTGATCTGTTGTGTTTTATGTTCTTACTGAGACCGTGAATTGTTTCATTGCAATTTTCAATTGCCTCAGTCCTCAGCTTCTATAACTTGACTTGATCCCGATCACGTACACAATCATATCAAATGGGATCATGAAATCATAATATCCAGTTTAACTAGTAATGTTAAAGTTATAAAGTTTAACTAGTAAAAGTGCGCTGGTATAGGGTAAGTCCGGGAGAGTCCGACCACCTTTATGCAAAGTGCTCCAGGAGCCTTACGACACAGGGGTTTCACCAAGATACTACTATTATAGCATGAAAACTTTAAAACTGTAAGTAAACTGTGAAAAAACAACGTAACTAGAACTCTATTAAACAAAAAACGAAATGCACATCTGGCGAATTGTCCGGGTCAGACCGACCACCATGCCATGGTTACAGAGACAACCAAATAATATTTTAGAAAATCAGAAATTCACTCAAAACGAACGAATTCAACCATTACGCATGTTTCTTCTGCTTCTTAGTCGCCAGTTTTCCGCAAGCCTCGCACAAATTGAAATACTTTGTGCAATTTTCGTCCATCCATCGGTAACACAGCAAACATTGGATCCAGTCATCTTGGAGGGTAGTCTTATTATAGTTTTCTCCACGTCCGGCGCAATCGTTTTCGTCAAAAATAAGGTCAACGTCGTCTTCTGAGCCTTAGTCATCACTATCAGAAGAAGAGATTTCTTTGGATTTCCTGTTGAAAGTTGATTTCTTCTTTTGGGTTCTTTTAGAGCATAATTTCACAGTTTTCGTCAAAGCAGTTCTCTTAACTTTTTCTCCTTGTTCAGAAGCCTTTAAAATTGTTGCAAGTTGTGTTCCTCGCTTTGAAGTGGCCTTGGCCTGAACACTAGGAACGGGGGAAATTTGGTCTAAAAGTTTTCCAGGTGTTTCGTCTTCTACAGCAGGTGTCTCGCCTTCTCCAGTAGTAGACTTTTCAGACAATTGTGGAGGATCCCAGTGTGAACATCCTGGTTGCGGAGAAATTCTGTTTTCGTGAGCGAGTCGATTTAAAGCATCCATTTTTAAATATTCTGGAAATGGAGATGTCATGTGTATCAACGCAGGAGAGTCTGGGGCCTCGATTGCAAACCAACAGCAGAACCGCTTTTGATTCATGGTTATTGCCGATCCAGGAGGCATGCCATCAGAAAACTCCGACTTCTTGTTTTTTCTTTTAAATATTGAGAAAGGGGGAAGAAAATATCCTTCCGCATTGCAGCAGGCAATAACTGAGATGGTTTCTCCCTTTTCTCCTGAAGTTATGGTCGTCACATTATTTGAACCTTTAGCTGCTAATACTTGTCCTGGCTTGTTATTCAACTGAAGGCCTGTCTCGTCCACATTGAAGATATGTCCAGGCCTGCAAATTAAAATATATGTACGCAGGGTATTTTCAAGAAGATTAAAGTAGTTCGCGACAGTCTCTTTTGACATTCCTGACGCTCGCGCAATAGAGACTCCTTCAGCCTTTTGTCTGTCTTCGACTTTTCCATATTGAATCTGTGTTTGACTTTTAATGTTTCGGCCAATTCAAAGGCCCACGCGTCTAACCGAGTCTCGATTAGGAGCAAATTCGAATTGTTGCAATTTTATAATGTCTTACAAGCTTCATTTCCGCTTCATTAGCTAGAGTAGATGTTGGGCTTAGGCGACTGTTTTTATCGAAATTTTCAGTGTCGTTTTTGAGATCCCATGAAATTTTGCTGCCCGATTTATCCCCATTCCATTTTCAACAGCTTTCAGGGCCCTGGACAAATTTTGCGAAGTTCATCCATTAAGACTAAATTGTAGTTCCTTTCCTTTGGTGTGTGGGCATGTCTGTAAGTGCAGGTGCCACCTAAAGCAAATTGGGCACTGTATATATCCGTATTAGTATCAGAATCTGCTGGTCGAACTATCCCCGAAAAAAATGGCCGGTCTATCCCAAAATTACGGGATAGTTCGACCACCTCTGAAGAATAAGGAAACACACAAAGAAGTCTAAATTTTCGCTCAACACGATGTTCACATTCTTCCTTTCGCGTACAGTAAGAATGAAATAATTTTGCTTACCGCACACGTGCTTGATCGCGCCGGTGGAAAACTCTCTGTACTTACGAAACTACGAATTATCACTCTTCGAAATGCAAGCACACACTGATGCGATTCTGTATAGTATTTGCTGAAATATAGTGCAGCATCTGATGTAAATGTAAGTGCGCTCTCTGTTGGATACATTTTGAGGAATGGCAAGTGGTCGGACTAACTCTGTGGTTGGACTCTCCCGGACTTACCCTACTAATCCTCGTATGTCAAGAACACTTAACATTTTTAATTTAGTTTACAAAATCCGCAAGTAAACGTACTTGGTGTAAGCCCAAGCTCAGTTTCTCGGATAGTGACTTAATGTTTCCGTGTTTTATCGCACGGATAAGTGGCAAATGGATGACGGACAAATAGTTTTTTCCCTCATTTGTCTTTTAATCGAACGAAATGCCAGCAATAAGCGCAATAATATGCATTACAGTTATCAACAATGTAAATTTGCACCGTCTACTTAACTACCAATGGAAGCTTGATCAAATGGATCCATAACAAAACTAAAGTTCATATTTCTCCTTTTCGCAGCAACTAGTTTCAACAATAAAAATAGCATCATCTAACTGAGTTTCTCATGAAAACGAAACGCTATTATTTGGCTGATGAGTATATGGAAATGAGTCCAATGTAAGCTATCGAGTTAGAAACACCTCTGAGAACGCAAGATGCGAAACACCTCTGCTTGCGAAACATCTAGAAGAAATTTATTTTTAACATAGCCTAAAAGCCCGACAAATTCACCAGTTTCAAGAAATGGCCACAGAAGCCCAACCTTTAACAATATTCCATCTTGAAACAATAAGTAAATTAATCATACAACTTAATTGAGGGAACTAAAAAAGAAAATATAGGGGCGCTTACATACCTAACAAAAAGCACGAGAATTTTTCACATGTTCCTAAAGTATTTATCGCGTTACTTCTGTACCAGCTAAAATAACGTAATAACTTTTCAGCAAGTTAAACAAGCTTTAACGCCACTTTAACTCAGATCTTCGCTTAGTTTTTACCATGTTAATGGCGTTCCAGTATTTCGTTATTTTTCATTACGTACAATTTGCATTTCACGACTAGCACGACATGTTTTCTCGTAATTGTCATCAATCATTACATTGGAAATGACAATTTCATTTCAATTATGAGACTCAATTGACTGGATTAGATTACTACACGGACAACGTCAATTAATTAAATTTATTTATTGGATTTCAGTTGCAGTTGCGCTATTAGCATGCAACTTATTTTTGCTGCTGGCCTTCATCAATTTAAGTATTGCTCGATCAATGTGTTTGAGAACTTGCGCATCGCCTCGCATGTTTCCATTTTATTTAATCGCTTTCGGTATTGTCTTTAATAATTTTAGCTCCAACATGAAGTCTGATGTTGATGGAATGCTGTTAGAAGAATATCAAAATTAATAATTTAGGAATACTGATGGAAATACGAAATATTCAAAGGTTTGTTCGGCATATACGCACTCCATATGTTACGATATGTATGATTTAAATAGTCACGTCCATTAAATGTGATACTAGGTCAGTGAGCCATTAACTAGACTACTTATAATATTGTGATTGCCGATAACGACTAATTGCTTAAATTGAAATGGTTTGACAACGATCTACATAAATCAGCGGCTGTCAATAATGGAAAGCTCGATTAAGTTGCGTTCTATTTATATTTTTCTTGTTCAAGTGAGACGAACTGACTAATAACGCGAATTTCATTTCACATTGTTGCTACGTAATAATATTCATGTTTGATCCAGATAATAACAATTGGTTCATTCATAATATGCGCATATTTAGCAAAAGATGATATGTATGTAAATGGTGTCGTAATTCGAAAGTGGTGATAATATGCAGCCTGATCTTTCGTAGTAGCAAACGGTTAAGGTAAATTTATTTTTAACCGACTCTGAAAGCTCGATTTGTTAGTTGAATATTCTTAGTCACAACATGCCCCATTAATGAGCTTAATGAACTATGAATTATTACCGTGTAGAAATTTACAAGTGAAATAACGATACAGCGAACATTACCGTCTAATTAAGCCATGTGAAAATGGGTCACAAAAACCATATTTTATATATTCGAGTTCAATATGATATGAAACTATTGACTGAGATAATTAGACAGCTGTAGTGATTTGTTTGCAACATTTTGGGTGTTGTAACGATTGAGAGTGCAATAAGCCTGCGTTTATTTCAAACTTGCCCATCACGTTCTTGAGTACGAGCATCCTGCAACATTCGAAAAAAGTTTTTGATGGTACACCACCCTGGTTTGTAATAACCTATCTTTTGAGGAGATTTCATTGAAAGGCTAGACATCAGAAGGAATCTAAATCTTGAATCGTCTTGAATCTCATCGCTCAAAAGTTATGATTATTCTTCACATAATCTAAATAATAATTTAAATAACTCACTTAACCGAAATACAATTTCACATATAAAGCAACATATAAAAACCGAATAAAATTCGAGTTTTTTTTGCGGTTTGCAACATATCTTAGAATACATAATCAACTCATTAGTTTCATCATAATATTAAAGTAGTAGTAGTAAACATCTTTATTTCTAAAAAAAGGCTATCGACCTTTCCGTCTTTCTGCCCTTGTTTAATACATGTAGTCTTAATCTAAATAAAAAACAAATATGAAAATTCTCTTATTCTAGGTTAACAATCTTATTAAATAAACTTTCCAATTCTAATGACAAGAAAAAATGTAAAAATGTTGCGTTTGTAAGTGTTCGAGTAGCGTTGATCTGTTCCGTTGGTCATGAGTATATGTCCATAGTCTAGCAAGGGTCTACAAATAGCTTTATATATTTTGGTGGCGGTGTTTGTGCTAATTCCTCTGTCTTTGTAGGTTAGTGATCGGAAGTGTTTTGTTCTCTTTATTGTTTCTGCCCTAATGTTTCGTATGTGTTTAGTGAATTTAAGTTTGTGGTCAATTGTGATTCCAAGGTATTTTACGTCGTTTTTTGGTTGTCGTTTTATCAGCGTTGAGTCTGTGGTTTGTGAGCAGAAGTTGGTTTTTTGACGCATTTGGTGTTAGTCTCCATTTATAAAACCATGTCATTGTGTTGTTTGTTAGTGTTTGGAGTCTTTGAGCTGCTCTCTCAGTGGTTTTGTCATGTACAATAAGTGCCGTGTCGTCTGCGTATTGTAATATGTATGCCGATCTGTCGATTTGATTTTTGTCTGGTAAGTTGTAATTGTATATGTCATGGCAGTATATATTGTAGAAAAACGGTGAGAGCGGGGATCCTTGAGGGAGCCTTTGTTCAGAGGAAAAAGAAAATGACAGTGTTTTGTCAATTCGTACTTGTAGTTGTCTGTTTTCTAGTAAGTTCTTTATGGTGTGTAGTATGGTTTAAGCCTCTATGCCAGACACTATCAAAAGCCTTGTTAATGTCCATAAACAGGCAAGCTGTCTTTCTGTCAGTTAGGTGAGTAGTTTGTATATTGTTGCCCAAAATAAAGAGCGGATGAACAGTCGAGTGATGTTTGAAACCAAATTGGTAGGTAGATATATATTTTCCAATCACTTTTTCAAGCCGCTGCTTTATTATGTATCCGAAAATTTTGCGTAGTACTGGAAGTAGTGTAATTGGTCTCTAGTTGCTCGGTTGTGTATTGTCGAGTCCATTTTTGGGTAATATTAAAGTTATTTCCGTTTTCAGTTATTATTTCGAACTATATTGTGCGAAGTAACTTCCTAAAGTACCTGGATTTTAGTATCAGCGGCTCGCCCTAAATGTCTTTTATCCCTCAATGGTCAAGCAGGTCAAATTTCACAAATTGATCTTTTCGTGCCATCATTTGCAATACTCTTCATCTTGAATAAGCTGGCAGTTAAGCGGTGTATTTATGGCTAAGAAACCATTGACTCGTGACAAATTTTACATTACATAAATCCACGAATTTACTGATAATGCTTTAAACTTTTCAACCAAAATGGAATCTCGTTATACAAGATTCTTAGTATTGGCAACATACTTATTGCCCAAACAAATTTTGAAAAATAATTTTTCCAAATGAATAGAAAAACATTACTACACCGCAATTTATTTTTAAATTTTAGTAATTAAAATTTAATCAGTTTTGGCTGATCATAAATGAGTTTAATCCAACGTGCGAGTTCAGTCTATAAAATATTGTTTCGAAAATAATGAGTTGGTAAGTTATTTCATCAATTTCGGCCTCTTGCCAATATCGCTGCAAATTTTCATTATTCAGTATCACTCCAATAATTCCTGGGTTTCAGTCAATTTTATTGTTTATTATTTAAAATGTTACAAATACGTTTCGGTGTCTTTCTCCACCATCATCAGTTTGTGCGTATAGTTGTTTCTACCTTCACATTTGACTGGTCACTGAATTTTCCATATTTTACTCACTTTAAATCACAGTAAAATATGGAAAATTCAGTGAAAATTCAGTGAATATTGAATATTATTCAGTATCGCTGATCTGAACAGATAACCGTCCTGATGAGTTATAATCAGAGAATAAAAGGCTACTGAAACAGATATGTCGCAGATTAAAATACATGCTTTGTTACTCTTACCCATCGGAAAAGTAGCACTTAGGTGTATTATGACTGTTATCTTTTCGATAAGTTTTCAGAACAGATTTGCGAATTAATTCACCAGAACAATAAAACCAAACGTGCTCTTCTCATGTTATTCGAACATTTTTATTTGTTGCTCACAAAATATACCTAAAAAACAAATTGACACGGAAGCGCTGAAAGATTGCATTTGTTCATCAAACGGCACAAAGTTTACTCAATTTGTAGGAACTGAGTACGATTTTCCCAAATTAAACAGGACAACGCGCGTTTATCTTTTAATAATTTTACTTTAACGGTGCGTTACTGATATTATCTTTTAATTTGCAACCAGTTTTTCTTTTATCTTTGCATTATTTCTACCAATTTCTACCTCCCTCTACGGTGCGTTACTGATATTATCTTTTAATTTGCAACCAGTTTTTCTTTTATCTTTGCATTATTTCTACCAATTTCTACCTCCCCTCTTATTTGCCCTCGACAGAAAGACGACATTTTAGCAAAACGCTGTTCGAACGAGATATATTGAGTAGAAACGTTAGCGGATAAAGCAAAAATTGGAAGATATTTAATTGTTTTACAAATTACTTATGTTATTAATGATATCGATGGTTTCATGTCCTAAATTTCAGTAGAACTATTGCTTTGAAATATGTTATTTTTGATCAAACCTTAACCGTCTATGGACTTATAGGAGTTAAATTTACCAAGAAGAATCTGTGTGTGATATAAAAAGCCAAAATCCACCAATTTTGCATAGGAAAACCCTGTTTACTTTTCCAACTTTATACTTTCATTTCTCACTAAGTGTTTTCTTTAAAATTATGTGAAAACAGTAAAAAAACTGTTGTTACCGACAACATCTATTTCTTAACAAGATAGTAGACTTGCAGCATGTCGGAGTTTCACCGTTCGGTAATTGTTAATTTCTACAACAATTAATACTTATTTTTGATATATTTTGTTATGAATGTCAGTGTTATTGCTAACAGAAAATAACAATTTTTTGACGGCAGTTTTACCTACTATGAGTTAAAAATTATCCGTATTTTCTCCCACTCTTCAGTACCATGAAGTTGCAGCAGGTATTTCAAAAAATGGCCGAATTGTTAAATACAGTCGTGCCTGGATATAACGAACTTGAAAAATGAGCTAAAACTGGTTCGTTATATCCGGAGTTCGCTATAACCGAGTAATAATACAAAAACACAAAAAATAATTAAAGGAAAAACATTCGTTTTAATCGAAAGTTCACTATAACCGGGTTCATTATAAGCGGACTTTCCTGTATTTTATTTACGCTCCCAGTTCATGTTGATTTTTTTAACACAACGATTTGTTACATGCTTGGTCAGTCTTGAACAAAGATAATGTTTATCATTCAAACAATTTATGTGCCAAAAAATACTCAGCAAATGTGATCGACAAACCAACCAGCTGTCAGTTTAAAACATAAGTATTATCTACTCAGAGAGCGGATTTACTGCAAAAGCTTGCAAGTAGTGACTACGCTTCCCATGAATAAAACATTCTCCTTCTCCCCCATGAAAATAAATCTAGGGGTGTTAGATGACTGGACCTAACAGGCTAAAACTGGGGTTTCTCGTACCAATCCAGATTTGTTCAAGCTCCTCGTTAAAAAAATCGATTCATATCCTGGCAATGTGGGGAGCGCAGCCGTCTTAAAGTGAATTATTTTTTTATTTTTCTGTATAGACTAAACACTTCGTGTTCACAATTAAACTATAATTTTAATTCTTAAGATTGTGCCTCCCATGAACGGATAAATTGCCAGCGTTTTTTGGAATTAAGTAGGTATATAGATACAACTTTATGTTATTATAACACGTTTATAACAATCAGTGCCGACTATGATTTACATTCATTACCAGACATTGATTTTTTCACACTAAAACGACCACTTGAAGAACCAAATCTGAAACTTTACCAGTTTGTCTTTGAAAAAGTACAGTGAGAAGCGAAACAGCCAAACACTGTCTGTTTTTGAAATACCAAACACATCGCAATCTGGATGTATCCAGTCAGCCAACATGTTTTTACTTTTAAAACTACTTCCTGGTTTAACAACTTTGTGGAAGTTATTTCACGAAAATAAACTCACGTTTAATCATAATATTAAGCATGCTTAATCCGAAAAATCGATTGATTATGTCAAAAACACTCCTGCAGTGCAAGCATATGTTACCACACTCTTCCTCTTCCCACCCTTCAGCGACAAACAGCCCATGGATGTGCAAACACGGCCTTCCAAGTTAATTATGGCTTCGTTGCCCGTCCACCGGAAATGCTTTATTTAATAATACCCAGAGGGAGAGTGAGGCCTAGTTGACGAGTCACGTTCAAGGGTCGGAATCAGGCCACTCCCATCTCTTGCTTTATCCTGATCTCCTGTTCAAAGACCCTGCGAAACCACGTGGCCGGATCGGGCGGCAAGGACGAATTTTGGGTGAAAGAAGACGGAACAAGAAGTGAAGTAGTTACTTATTTGTATGACAGGCAGAACGATGATGCACGCAAGCCATTAAATAACGTTGTTGAGGATGATGAATGGATCGCATTCAGCTTTTGTTGCTCGACATAGTACGAGCCTTTAAAATAACCAGCGGGAGTTAAAATAGCAAAAGCAATAAGAAGGAAGAAAAGAGAAGTTTCTGCAATGACTTCACACAGTGAATCAATCACTAAACAAACTGCTTGCTTTCCATAAACAACACAACAGTTTTCTTCAACTGACTAAGGGGTATTATAAATATGAAACAGAAATAATTTTTCGCTATGGAGCCATAATGTTCGCAATATTTTTTATATTGATTCGGATTTAGCTAGAAACTATAGCTTTGGTATTGGAATGGACATTTGTTTCATCAAATCATTCGTAAAATTTTTAAGTTTGGAAAGCTTTGAATCTATTAAAATTAAAGCTTCCATTATGTGATCCAAATGATCAAAAATCCCCATTTTTGCTGTCTGTAAATTAACTAGTTGGTGAAAAACAAACCTAATTGGCTTTGGTTCTTAAATAAGCGGTAAGAAGTCTTCACTCGCGTGAAAACTTTGCTTCCTTTAGTCCGTCATGATAAAAGCATTATTTTATGCTTTTAACACAAAGACTTGACTATAAGGGATATTGGGAAGTATTTTTCATATGTATGGCAATTAAATCAAATCTGTACCCATAAAAAACGCACCAGAAACTGTTAGATAAGATGTAACATTCTCAGTTACAAAACGGCCAAACATTTTGTCGTATTTTTTCTTATTAAATGCGGGATGTAATTTCAAAGTGTTCAAGCCAAATATTTTATGACTGTAAAAATCGATAACATCACAACAAAACAAAAGGAAAAGCTCAATCTAATGAAAAAATGACTCATAAAAATTTGAAATAAATGTTCTCAAAAAAGTTTCCGAGCTCACTGTTTGTGTCAACTCAGCAGTATGAATGCCAATTGACTTATAGAAAGTTAAAACGGAAAACCAAATAAAAGGTATAGAATATCAAAGAAATACAGAATTATGAAGCAGAGCGATGCCAACCATTTTTTCTAAAGTATGTAGCTCCAGACCCTAAACATACCGACGACCCACTTGTACGGGCCTAAAATATTACCGTCCTTCTAGGACACGTTTTGGACCTGCCTTTCTTGGTATAACGTTTGTAGAATTGTGTTCGATCTTTTGAGAACCAATAGCATTAAATAATTTGATATCGAAAGCAGTATTGAGTTTTTAAGTTTCTTAAACAACAAAGTGATTGTAAAACAGCCTCTAAACCTCTCTAACGGATAAAGCGTCAGGTCATACACTTCTTTTAGTAATTGAATGATGTTGATATTAAAAAATCGAGAGAGACAAGAATAATTTCAAAAAATACTTTAGACTTGCAGTGAACATCCAGTTTATTATATTTCATTAGGCCATAGTTAAGATCTCGATCTTTAACCAATATTTTGTTTCATATGTCCCCACTTTCATGGAAATGTACATTTCTACTTTTTCCTATAAAATTTTAAACTAATCACGAACATCAGCAGTTACAATCATAACCTAATTAAACATAAGAATGGTAACTGAAGAGCTAAATACGTTTCTGTTCGTTTGGATTAATGATCTTTTTGGGAAATCAACTGATAGAAAAGACTAACAAATTGAATATCAATGTTTAATAGTTGTTTTAATTTCTGAATTGAATTCTGTACGAACTTATCAGACAACCTGCCAGTAAAGAAAGTGCAATGACCCGATCAAAATGTCTGCAATTTTTAAAATCGGAGATACTGAGGATCGATCTTTTGTGGTATTCTGAAAAGAACTTCTGCTGAGTTTTTAAAGAGCTGCTGCTTTTCCTTCGAATATATTGCAAATAGATACTTCCATAACATCTGCAATATGTACTAAGCAGAAGAAGCAGCTCGGTAAAAAAACTCAAAAGTTTGCATCTGAAGTCCACAAAAGATCGATGCCCATATAGTCCGCAATTCCTGTGTTAACAGGAATTTACTCGATGCCAGGTGTTTGCACTGTATATCTAATAAATTAAGTAGTTAATACACATTTTTCTGTTTATTTTCATTTTTTTTTAAACAATTTCCTTCGAACGTTAAGTTGTAATTTGATGATGCGAAGTAAGCAAGTTCTAGAAAGCTGTCATCACTTGAATCTCACTGTATTTTATTTAATACTTCACTGAAAAGTAATTTATTTGGTAATTACCTACTTATTCGTACTTTCCTAAATGGTATCGGTTTTCACAAGGTATCAATTTATTTCGAGGATAATTTATAAGCTGTTCAGAAATCGAAATAATGCAAAATATAAATAATTATAATGTGGAAATTGAATACTGACATGAATCCATGATCTCTTCCTATACATGCATCATATCTTCGTATGCTGGGAGGTTTTCCATATAAGTGTTCTACCATGCCGATAAATGTGTGTTCCATAGCAAAAAAAATCGACAAGAAACCTAAGCATTAAAATTTCAAATGTATCGAACAATAACATTTGAAGCAAATGTTAAGAGGCTTATTTATATTCCTCTACTTGGTTAGTTCTTCTTGTGTATTGTTTGTTAATAATGCAAGTGCTGAACTGTCGGTATTATTGTGTTTAATAAACGGTTGTGGCAAAAAGAATAGACAGCACCAATTAGCAAAGCTCTTAGAAATTAAACTGTATCAATTCAAAACAATTTAGTTACTAAATTAACTATATAAGAAGAAAACTGATGCATATGAGAAAGTGACCAGAATGATAGGTAAGTCTTTAAATATTTATGAACAAAATTTGAAAATAACACAACCCTGGCTTCGTACACCAGCCTTCTATTTGTTCTATAAACATTATCCGAGGCCCCACTTCCGAACGCCTAGGGGAATTAAAACAATGCAATATTCCGACCCTCGTTTTGGAAACATCGGCATTCGAGGGTAAATGAATGAAAGGGATTCGAAAAGGGCCACACCACGCCTTCTACGCCATTCTGTTACCCTGCTTACAGACCCTTTCAAGCCACGAGGTTTATTCCTTTAGATGATTTCGAAATGTGTTCCAAAAAAAATCGTAAACAGACGAGTCAATTAACTAACGATCGTGTTTTATTAAATAGTAGACAGTTATTAGATAAAGATCAAAATTAAATAAATAAAACTTGAAATCAATACATTTTTTGTATCATTTGTATTGAAATCAATACATTTATTGTTTGGAATTTTGCAAAAATATTTTTTAAACTTTCAGCCCGAAATGCGGAACAAACCTGATCTAAATCTCTTAGATATTATTGATAAAAAAAACAGTCAGTCACATGTGCTACAAATTTAGCTAGCTGAGATGGAAGCTTAAGATATGAAATAATGAAATAAGAACAAATGAAAATCATCGGAAAATGTTCTTATATTTATGATTTTTTTCGATAACCAACAAGAACTTTAATATATGGGCTCTAATTAACTCTATTTCTCCTGCCAGTTTTTATCAATAAACCAATCACATGTGGAAATAAACATTTTTAAATATACTTTTCGAATTACTGAGTAATTAGAAATATAAAATACTTAATTGTTAAGTCTCACTTTGCCTACTACCGACATATTGACAAAAATATACAAAGAATAAATGGTGTCGCCCGTTAAAGGAGGGAACGTACGTAAGAATACCCTAGTAGAAGGAAAAGTAGGGCAAGGCACGAGGGTGAAAAAAGCCACACCCACCTCCTACTTCATTCTGAGCTCCTGTCTATCGGCCCTATTACCCCACGTGGCTAGAACCCTAACTTACAAGGTTGTCTAAAGGACGTTCTACACAAAATTCCGAATTGAGCTTGGAGTAGCACAAAATGTCGTGCATCCTTCCTTTTCTCATGAGTGAGACAATGATAACTGTCGCCCAGGCGAGCGTTCTGGTTGGTTTCGAACTTGGGCAATTGACAGGTGTTGGGCTGAGTGGGGTACGGTGGCGAACGAGGGGACGGTGGAATTGATGACGGTCGCCGGATGGCGGCAACCCCTGGGGTGCATGATAAATTACGTGTGGGGTGACGTGAAAGGAAGCGTGAAGCGATAAAGAGAACAGGCAACGTTTCGGAGGCATCTTAGTGAAAATGAAATTTTGAGAAAAAGCAATTGGGCTTTGAAAGAGAGGGCTTTCGCTTTTCTTTAATGGGATGATGTTTGTCGCGTCAAACATTTGCTTGTTTAGTCCGGCCAACTGAATAATTTTTTTCACTGCAATAAAGAAGACCACGCTTTCTTCTTCAGTAACATGTCAAAGCAAATATTTTGAATAATTTCTTTTAATTACACTTACAGCTTGAAGGAAATCAGCGTTTAACGTAATGGGAAATGTCGGCAAGAAACAATATTCTAAGTCTAATGAAATAAGTTGCGAATCTATATCTATCCTAGCTAGTACTGGCTTTATATTCGGATTTTCTGAAGATGATCCGATTGCAATTTAACCCTATCACAATGCAGCATTAAGGCGACGATTAAGTTTAACAGAAATCAACGACTTAATGATTGGTTTTAATCCGAGCTTATGCGTTCTTTGTTCTGGTTCTTCTCATGCAGGGGTCAGTAGGAAGTGGGCGTTCGGTTGGGAGGGGCCGACCTGGCCAAGCATGACACTGCCCGAGACTCATGCAGCTGGCAGGTTCGCTTTCATCATCATGCATTTAGTTATTAATAATATGGGAGGCAATGAAATATATGCATTTTATCGGCAGTTTTGCTAACCACATTGAACTTAAAATTGCGCAACATTTACTCATTCAATTCAACAGATAAGAGTTCGTTGGGTTTTTTCATTTAGATGGACATCTTCTGATATCGCCAAATCTACTGTAATTACGCGGTCACAATCACAAACAATCTATGCAAATACGAAAGCAGGGATACTTTTATGAAAGACACTTTATTCGATCTTATTGGGCATCAAGCAGAAGAGTTTTGTTTGCAAGATAAATTACATGTATGCTTTGCTTAGTAGAATTTCACAAAAGTGGTTCACTTTAGATAACAAAATGACCCCATATTGAATTATTATTCATAATGGCTACCATTTCAGTCTGTTTTACATTCCGCGCCAGCACCTTTGCGAGTTTACCTGAATTCTAAGAGAAATTCCGAACATATTTATAAAGTTCACAAAATGGTTGCCGTGGTGGAAAATATTAAATTGTTTATGTATACCTACACACATAAAGATATTAGGTGCATGATGCTTTACTGTAATTGATCATTTGAAGCAAAGAAATTCACATATCTTGAAAACGGCGGCCAGTTCAGATATTGACAAAAAATATCTTTTTTGTTTAAAATAAATAGGAGAATACCCTCTCTTGTTTTAATGTCGGTATACCGAGTGATCAAAAAGTTGTGACCATTTTATTGTATAGATATCGCCGTAGGTCGCTTTTCCTAGCAGTTTCTCGAAATATGATAAACATTCAGTTCTATACCCCCTCGTGTACGTCGACCACAGTCAACTTTTACCCTACAACAAAATGGTATAAGTCGTCATATTTTCACCTCAGGAATCCACCACTTTCTTCGGTATCATTAATTTTGGAGCACGCTGTATAGCAGAATATTTATGTTTAATCTCTCTCTAAAACATAAGAGGGTTGAAAGAATTGAAATGCCTGAATATCTTCAATCTTGTACGTAGATACGATCTTTATGGGTATCGTTCACCCTACAATTCCTGACGAAGTCCAGAAATATTCTTCATAAATAATCGTTTTAGTCTAGTAGAGAATTGTAAAATTATACACGCCCAGATAATATCTGTAGGTTAAACACTCGAAACATGTTCGGTTTTTGACAGTTTTGCAATGAACTGAATGTCTCAAAGACTATTCTTATTAACTTATTTCGGACGTATTTGCCCACCAATCTGCTTCGAAAGGAGCTAAGGCTCAATATAATGTATATGTTACCCGCAATGTGCTAAATGTCTATGCATTCTGCAAACTGAGCAACTCGCCAAGCACTTTGCAGAATCGCTACTACATTGGGCAATCTTCAAATTGACTACGGTATTTTAGGCAATCTGCAAAATGCCGAACGCGTTAGTCAATCTGAGTGTCATATACGTTTGATATACACGTTGGCTAGACAATGTGCAAATATGCACATTGTGATATACCTGATGCTGCAAAATCTTTGTTGTTCAGTTATTTATAATGGGGAGCCGATAGAAAAACATATTTTTCGTAAAATTAAATTCATTATTATATGTATATTAAAGTAATTATTAAGGACATTTACATATTTCCAGCTCATCGTTTCTCGAACATCTTGTACGTTGTTTGATATTTAGTCTTTAATTTTGTATTGGAAAAGATGTCCCCCGTTCATTACACTGGTGTCTATTTTAAACTAAATTATAAACCCGAATACCAAACTGCCGAAAAATCAACATTTTTTTGCACGACGCTAATAGGACAGGAATGTAAACAAATTAATAATCGATAGGCAACACTTTGAAAACGCGGTAAATTTTACAAAGTTGTTCGCTACTTAGGGCATTCAACAGTAAACTTTCCTTGTAAAAGTAAATAGCAACGTTTCGTTGTAAAACTAACCTGCAAAATTTCGCAAAACAGGTATGATGCCCACTGCCTAGTCAATGTAAAAAGTAAACATCTTCAGCACTCGGATTGACTAGCGCGTCAGCGATTTTGCAGATTGCCTAAAATACCCAAGTCAATGTGGAAATTGCTCAAAGTAGTAGCGATTCTGCAAAGTGCCTGGCGAGTTGGTCAGTTTGCAGAATGCCTAGACATTTTGCACATTGCCGGTAACTTATATAAAGTAAAAATAAAAGCAATTTATTTATTGGTGTGCATTGTATCTAACCCGATTGGCTGGCGGCATGCATGATTTCTTGCTCTTGATGAGCAGTGAAAATCAAATGTGGATCATATTTCTTAATCTAAGTCGATGTATACTTTCAATTGAGATAAAATATAATTTTTTGGATTCGTGTTACTCTGCTTGTGCGTTTATTGGAAATTGCTATTTTCAATTTGAGTATGAAGTCCTATATCTAACTATAAAAAATCAAACTTTCGACTAAATAATTGTAAGCTATTTTAGAATCCGTAACAATTGTACTTATTTAACGTTTAAAATTGATGCTTGCTTTAGTTTGTAAAATGCGATTTTTTAAAGTGGAGAGCGCAGTTGAGTACAAGAATTAATAAACACCGATTTTGATGCCGATATTTACTATTGACACCCACATTTTTACTAAGCTTGCAAAAATCGAATTTCTTGGCAATTTTTATGAAACTTGTAGCATATTTAGGGTTTACTGTCTTTTCAACGTTGTGAAATTTTCAAATTGCTACTTGGTTTCAGTTTGGAAGATGTGTTTTTTTTAAGTCAAAAGTGCAGTTGTGCAACACATCGATTATTGTAAACGTCAGTTCAAAGCTGGCAAAAATCAGGATTTTGGGTAATTCTTACGAAACTTTTAGCAGCTTTAGAGTCTAGTGTCTTCTAAATATAGTCAAATTTTCAAATTGCCACTTGCTACAGTTTGAAAGATGCGGTATTTTAAAGGAGAGAGTGCAGTTTTGCAAACACATCCATTATTGGACTGGCATTTACTAAACTGGCAAAAATCCAATTTCTAGAAGATTTCTTGGAAGAACTTCCAGCACATTTAGGGTCAAGTGTCTTCTAAACGTAGTAAAATTTTCAAATTGCTACTTACTTCAGCTTGGAATATGCGGTATTTTAAAGGAGATATTGCAGTTTTGCAACACAGCCATTATTCGACTGGCTTTTACTTAGCTGGCAAAAGTTACATTTGCAGTTACTTAGTACAAACGAAAGGCGCTAAACGGTAACTTACGATTGAGAAAAGCAAAATGATTTCGATGAATCAAGGCCTTATCTTAGGTTTGTTTCGGTAGGTCTAATGCGATTCACACAACTGGGTGAGCTTTCATTTATCACCTGGAAATGTACTTTGGTAACTTGCAAACGAGAGCAAAACCGTGATGAAAAGACCTGTTTTTGACAGTAGACATCATTAACAAAGAATATTATTTTTTACTTGCGAGAAGTTATAAACAATACGGTAGGCAAGGGCTTGCACCTTACACCAGTAACTCGTTTTGGTCGAAAAACAAAACATTTTTAGTCAAACTACCTTAATTTACTGAACTTCGTGATTAATGCCTTTACACAATTTAATATTTCTGTCAATTTTTCAGATGGTTTCAACACATGCATCGTACAGTGTGCATTTTGCATGTTGTATAAATAGCATATTATATTAATACTTAAAAATAATGTTATGAATATTTGGCTATTACTCTATTGGATTTGAAAAAGTCAAAATTAACTCTAATCAAACGTAAAAACTCATATTTTGACCTGATTTCAGCGCATTATTGTTCAAAGCGACCTGTAAAACACCCAGTTAACATTTATTTACAAAATTATATCTGCCTCATTTATACGTATGTGCATAACACTGATAAAAAAATTATTTTTCTCGAAATGCGCATTCATATTCGTGTTCATTTTAAGTGCGTTTTGCAAGAAATTGCCAGGCTTCAACTTTCCTAACACTCGAAACATTTTGTTGGCAAAACATTCTCTTATGATATTATGTATGAAAGATTATCCACATGTTTTTACAGTTACCACTGGCTCAAATGCAATTTTTTTGGCTAATTTTCATGTTATATGAGTAATAGTGTTTTGTGAAACTGTCTGATTTTGAAACGCTTACAGAGATGTTTTTTTTATACGTCGCGTGGTAATTTGTTACTTTTATTTTAAATAGGCGAATAATAAGGTGAATAAAAAATGTTTGTTAAGTTGTAGCATTTTTCTTACCGATCAGTTCGATTTCATCAACAAATCTAATCAGACTATCACACCAGCGTAAAAGGCAATAATAAGTAAAATCAACTTCTATGATATTTCGCGCATGCTGGGTAAATTTCGCTAAATACTCGAGTCTTTAAGATGATTATCTGAACTTTCCACTTTCCACATTATTTACCACAATATACCTAGTTCCGTTGTATTAAAGTGTGTTTAAATAAGTTTCAAAATCTGTGTTTAGCTCATTTCAATTAACATAAATATGAGTATTAAAGATATAAAGTATTTTAAGGTTTTAGTTAACAGATATCGACCATATCACGAAAGAATGTCATAACATACCAACACTCCCGTTCCTGAACAACGACCAAAAAATTGCACAAATTATGAAGAAAACAATTGAAAAAGCTTCCACTAAAATTAAAAGAAAATTATAATAGACAACTTCCCAGTTTGTTAAACTAATTGTAAGAACGATTTTTATAGTTGTAACTTAATGTAACGCTTATTGTTACAAACAAGTTGTAAAAAACTACAAGTTTGCATGGTGTTATGTCTTATTACTATAACTGTTTATTGCAACACCGTTTTTTGGTTTTCAGATTCAAATGGCAGAAATGTCCAACTTGAGGAAAAAGCCGTTCGTCAAAGACTTAAACGCATTCTATACCTGCATGTTATGCCACGGATATTTCATAGACGCTACTACGTTAATTGATTGTCTTCATACATGTAAGTAACCATTATATATTTAGCGTTAAACTTAGTTAAATCATGAAAGTATAAACATGGATCATAGTTTTGTGTAGTACGAGTTATTTAATTCGCGTGGATTGGTAAAATCATATTCTTAATTTAATTCAAAAGATTCATAATATTCTTAATTGCTGAAGGATTGCCTTGAAGTTTTATCTTGTTTTTTTTTAATATCACATGGTGATTTCGCCAATTTATAAACTCAAAGGAAATTCCTGGGTTCCAGTCAATATTAGTGTTTATTAATTAAAAATTTTACAAATACGTTTCGGTGTCTTTCTCCACCATCATCAGTTTGTCTAAAATACACATTCACAGTCATCATTAATTTAAAACAAAAGCTCTGCTAAAATATACATACTAAAATACAAATTAAAAACATATTAAAAAGTATATTAAAAACATAGGTTCACAGGTGATGAGTTCGGGAAAAGACTATAATTTATTCTTCAGAGATTTAAATTTTACTTACATGTATGGCTGTTTCTTCATTTCTTTAAAATCATTCCCAAATCAATCCCAAATGATTCTTCGAACCAATCATAAAACGAATAGTAAATAAAATCTACTTTGTCCATTCCAATAAATGGAACAACATATATAATAAAAGTTATAAAAAAGAAGTTGAGATCAAGTATATATCATTACCATATATTCCAGAAATCAACACAAAAATAAAAAATATTTTAAAACCGAATAATATTACTATAGCAGAAAAAACTAAAAATAACTTAGCAAAAGAATGTTTCACAAAATTCAAGCCTAAAAGTGATCAATTAAACACACCTAATGTAATATACAAGATTGAGTGTTTGAACTGTGACAACGCATACATAGGTCAAACAGGACAATATTTAAAGAAAAGAATGTACGAACATAAAATATAGCTTAAGAAAGGTTAACGAAAATGGAACAGCATTAGCACAACATACACAACAAATGTTACATTGTTTTGATTTTAATAACGCAAAAATATTAATCAATGAAGAAAATTATAATAAGAGAAGAATCCATGAAATGATACAAATTAAAAAACATCAGAATTCTTAGCTCTATATATCATATACTAATTAAATGAACACCTACATACACTAAACCAACTACATAAAATATAAACACCTGATATTGAAAAATTGCAGAGCAATTGATATCCTTAGAATACAAAGAAAAAGCCAAATATTATAAACAGTTTTTTTATTCTCTCGCTCGATATTGAACAAAGGAAAGATTTTTCAATAGTTTTCCAAATGTGAAGGTAGAAACAGCCATACATGTAGGTAAAATTTAAATCTGTAAACAATAAATTCTAGTCTTTTCCCGAACATGATTGTCCTAACTCATCACCTGTGAACCTATGTTTTCAATATACTTTTTAATATGTTTGTAATTTGTATTTCAGTATGTATATTTTAGCAGAGCTTTTGTTTTAAATTAATGGTGACTGTGAATGTGTATTTTAGACAAACTGATGATGGTGGAGAAAGACACCGAAACGTATTTGTAAAAATGTTAACTAATAAACACTAATATTGACTGGAACCCAGGAATTTCTTTTGAATTAAATTAAAATTCAGTTAGGAAAGTATACACAATAAATAACAAATTACTAAATATGCTTGTTTACCATGATTCATAGAGTCTATTTTTAAGCGATAATAAATACTTTTAAAACTTGATTGACGAAGCTTTAAAAGGGTAAAAAAAGTTTGAAACCAGCTATAATAATTTTTGAGAAGAAAGCTGCTATGTTTTCAGTAACAAATAAATTAGAAATGTAAATAGTATACCAATGCGGGTTTTTCGAATTGTTCGAATTTAAATGCCACGCAGTTAAAGGTTAATACCCGACTAATTACCTAGTTAACAAATGTGGTTTGTTTATTATGTTAAGTTGTTGTAATACCTGTGTCATTTTCCTTAAGCAGTGCTTGAACTGTTTTATTATTTCAATTTTTTGTTTCATTTCAGTTTGCCGAGGTTGCATCTTGCGGCACTTTGACAACAGCAAAGCACAAGTCCAATGTCCCGTATGTCCGGTATTGTACAAGAAGAAATCTCAGTGCTTTCGGTAAGCTTAAAGTCAAATAAACTACTCTGATCACACAGGAACAAAAACATCAAGAAAATATTGTCAAAAGTTTAATCACAAATATATGTACTATTGACTAATATTGGTTAGTAAAGTATCGTAAAACTCTGAAAAAATTAATATATTGATATGTGTTCTAGTTCGGATACGCAAATGCAAGCTCTTCTCTATAAAGCTGTGCCTTATTTGTATTGCAAGGAAATGCAAAGAAGAGAAGACTTTTATAGAAGCACGGGGGTAAGGGCCGGAAGTTCTTGTAGTGATGACAGTGTCATTGATAGGGAACGAGATATGATGCAGGAAATGGAAGAACTTGTAAGTAACAGGAATTATGTAGAGGAGGCAAAGCTAAAAGTTGCCTTTGTTGTTTTCTTACAGGTATCCCACAATGTTGGGGACAAAACCCAGTTCTTCAATCCGGACGATTTAATTTCATTATCTCTCGAGTATTATCAGGCGCACCTGGACCATACAAATGTGGTCTCAAAAAGCAATGGAACCAGTGAAAGTGCGGAAAACAAACCCCAATTGAACAATACCGAAAACGGATTGACAAACACTACCTCAAATATCAGTGTCGACAAATCAAGTGACTTAAAGTGCGACAGCAATCAGACAAATGCTAAGAACAATGGCAAAGTTTCGGGCAATATTTGTAGCGATTCGGTTCCTAAAGAGTGCGATATACGGTATTTACGATGTCCCGCCGGGATCAACATGAAACATCTACAAAAGTTTTTACGGATGAAATACGGCCTTACAGGAGATCACAGGGTAAGTCGTTTAGAGTGCTATTTAATTGATTTTATTCTAAACGTTTTATATTCAGCCACGCTGCTGCATTGTTTAGTTGTATTTAAACTTACCATTTCAGTAGTTAGTCCCAAAAAAACCAAAAACATTCACTTTCAAGATACATAAATTGAGTGTTTAGAAGATTTAGGCAAACCATTTTGGGGTAAAACAAGGGCAGAAAATTGTTGAATCTGGTGAGTTCTTTAGTTGATTGAGCTTGTACGTTTATACTGAAGTGATAATCGGTCGTGCCTACGACACGCCAGAAAGAAAATTATTTTCCACGACGGTCTAACAACCCGAAAGGCTCACCAGTTTCAAGCAATGGTCGCGAAAGCTTAACACATTTACTTCAGAATTGTTTGGATTGATACAAGCAAAACACAGTAAAAAAAACAAGTTCTCGTCATTTCTAGATATCCATTGTGTTCTTAGGCACAACACTAGAAATTTTAACGGGATGGTCTAAGTTTATTTAAAGGAAATATGGCATAAAATCGCCAAAAGGAACGGATTTACAAAAGATCACATTTCGAAATTCAAAAATCGTTTCGAAATTCAAATTTCAGAATTTTATAAGATCGTTACCAGCTCGAGGGGCATTTGCAATTTGCTGTTCATCGCAAGAATATTTACACAGCAGTTGATTTGGTCAGTTTTTTTTCAAAATTATGTTAAAAGCCTTTTTCAAATTGTTAAATCCTTAAATGTGGATGTTTATTTGAAAAAATTAAACAGAAGAAGCCGCAATATTTTGACTTTGATTATTGTGTTACACCCGTTACAGCATTTTTAACAGCAGACAAACAGGGTTCTCCATAATAGACTATTTTTTTCTTGATATTGAAGTGTGCGACATAATTTAGTGTTTATGTTTAATCTCCCTGGATTATTCAATTCAACAACGCGTATTTTGCTGCAAAGAGGTAACAAGAATGCTCCCAACCGTAAGAATGTTCTGTTCTGGATTCACCACTGGCTTTAAAAGGGTTTTGTGAAAATTTTGAAGAAAGCTAAACTTTTATTTGAACGGCGTTGTTAATAAACAGAATTTTAGTATTGGTCAATCGAAATCCCCAAGAAATCATTACAAAATATCTCTATAATCCAAAAGAGTTTGCTTGGTGTGAGGTGGGATAATTTGGCCCCTATTTCTTTGAAGATGGAAATAATTATCGTCTAACAGTAACCCAAGTGTTACGTTAATATCCTAGAGATGGTTTAATTCCTAATTTAGAAAATCTATGGGCGTCCTGCTAGAAGTGTGTAATGGGAGGCTGGTTTTGCGATTTGGGAATTTAAATTGACTTTTGAGACCCCTAGATTTTTTTCTCTGGGCCTGATTAAAGGCAAAGCTTTTAGCAAGTTAGTACAGAAGAGAATCCTAGAACTCAACGTCCGAATTACATTTTGTCGAACAATCAAAATGGGTAGTCTGTTATGGAAAATCCTGTTCAACATATGCTGTTAAAATAACCCACTTGGCAGTAATGCTAACAGTACTTATATTCTGCTTCAGGTGGACATCATTTATAAAGGGGAGGTGCTGCATAGCCACTTCAGCCTGATGGATATCGCATATACTTTTCAATGGGAAATGGTAAGTGTCCCATTTCATAGATAATTGTTTTTTCAAAATCTTCCCTAGTGCACACGAATAATTTGGTATCTGAAATAAACGCAGTGCAATGCGGAAATATTTCCGTTGAATTTAGCTGATAAAACCTGTTATAAAGATTATGCGGGCTTAGAAAAACAAACAGTATCCGCTGTCAAGATTATTTTAACCGCACTACGCTAAATAACCTGAGGCTGCACTGCTATGTTTAATTTTTTTTCAATTAGGACCTTTCCCATTCGGCACTTTAACGGCAAACCTTAAAAGAGTCACACAAAGTGAAACAGACTTATAGATTTTCGAAAAAATGGACTTTGCGAGAGACTTTAGAGATACTTTTCAGTTTCGCCCTCATTACAAAATCAAAAATGTTGCTACTTTCTATCCAAAATATGTTACCCGTACGGTTCCATAGAAGTGTCCAGTTGGAATATTAATGCTACAAAGCCTACAAACCCGAATACATAATTTTGAGTAGTGCATATTACGCTTTGGTGCATAGAAATTGATTTAATTTATTTTACCCAAAACAGTATTCTTGGTTATAACAAATGTTACGACCATATTTCAAGAAATTTGCATAATAGAACAGCCTTGCTGTCTTGATGCCGAGTTGTAACATTTTTACGGCTACGAAAAAGTCAACGTCTCCGTTCTGTTTGGCTCGAAATAACTAGACTGTAAAGAATATATGTAACTGTCTGCTACAAACTGTACATTTCCTTTTCTGCTTCAATATCAAGACGTGAATTAAGATTTTAATAATGGTTAAATTCTGGTTAATGTTTTGATGTTGCTCAATAAATTAGTTTTCCACAATTGCACACAATATAGTGGAAATGGTAAAAAACTTTACAACAAATACAACGTAGCAAATACAAAAACGAATTTTTTTGATAACTTTAACAATGGGTATATATTCCGTGTTGATATTTAAGTAGACGCAAAAAGCCATAAAATGAGCCTAACAATGTTATCACCTTGTCCTGTTATCGAAACCTTTCATAACCAGCGAATTTATGGCAAAAACCTCTAGTCATTATTTGCAAGTTTCACAGCCAGTTATGAGTTACTTCGGATAAAAAAAAATTACGTCCATTGTTAAATATGGACAGAATGTGGAAATAAGTAGTACGAAAGACTGTTTGGATATCTAACTAGACACATAATTGCGACTTGAAAAAATACCTCTACATAACTAAAAATTAGTGTTTGAATATGATGTTGAATTCTGAAATTTTTCTTTCAATTTACCTACCCGTTTAAACGGATTACCGCAACAAAACCAACAATGAGAATACAGATAAAAGACAAATTTCAAGCTCAATTGTCCTGTCTCTTATTCAGCTACACTTGCAATCGAAAGGCGGGCAGTTCAGAGAAATTTGGTTAAACCGGCAGGGCCTTTCTTGTCTCACTGACGGCAGAACAATTATCAAAAGGGTCACGGGAGGGCGGAAGAATGTGAAAGTGAGAAGGAAAATGGGGTGCCCTGATGATTTCAATGCGAAATTATCGAGCGAGATTGTTTATCCTTGTTTCGCATTTAAATTGAACTTTGTGAGTGGTCGGACAGGGGTGGATTGCATGGAGAGATATTAGAGTGGGTGTTTCGCTTCCATGTGGGCAAGCCGGACCCAAATTCCAGATTTTATGTTTTTGGTGTGTTGTGGAAAAATTCTCGACAAACAAACGTTAGGAAGTACGAAAATAAGCATAAAAGCGGCATTTTATAATTTGTTTTACAACGGAAAATCCTTTGACTGATAAAACTTGTGAAGAGATCATATACATTTGTAATACAATTAAATGAATAAAAACATTCGAGCAAAAGGTCACATCAATAGAAACAGTTCTTGATAAAGATTTAAAAATGTTATGTAGGTACTTGGTTTTCCAAAGCCGAATAATCGATTACATTAAACTTCTCAATTTTTTATTGCATTACTACACGTCGATATAGAAATAATTAGGTTCCTAGAAAGCGTCATGATAAAACAAACGCTTTGTCTTTTTATTTGCTTCAAGATCTAAACGAACAAAACAAATGTCTGCCGATTGCAAAGCTGTCATAAAACGCAAAGAATATCGAATAGACCAATGAGATTTATTGAAGATAATTTGCACGGACAAGGCCACATTTATCAATGCGGGAATGTTGGAACCGGAAAACAAGAACTTGTGCTTAAAAGATAATCTGCGTGCTTTTCAACAGGTCAACATTTTACGGAAGGAGATCGCCACATGTTTGGTGTGGTCTTCTTAGTAATCAAATCATTTTACCAATGCCTTTTAGGTTTCGCTTTTGATTAAATGTATATTTTGGATAGAAAAAATATTCAATAATTTGTATCTCGATAATGGTTTGTATAAGTGTGGGTTAGTCTTCATCAATAATTATATAATTTCACACGAAAACATTGAAAAATACTTGGTCCTCAATTGCTTCTTTCTGTATTTTAACATATATCCATTTCATTTATTATGATTTTCTAGTGTTTTAATATAAAAATGAAATACACCTTTCTGAAATCCAAAAATAATTTGCTTAATATGCATTGGTATGGAACAGAACGTTTTTTTACAAAAAAACTTGACGATCTTTACAACAACTAGTTTGTCAAGTAACTACTTCAAAGGAATATTGGTTGAAAAGAAAATTTCAATCATGGTAATGAATTCTTTGTTGAAATCTTTTACTCGATTCTAGCCTACAAGAAATGATGCCGAAAAAGTAATAAAAGGTATAAATATTTGGTACAGAACTACGGCAAACTCGTGAATTTGACATAAATAAAGTAGGTGCATCAGGGCAGAAACAATGAAGAGAGCGAAACACTTCCGATCACTAACCTGCAAAGACAGAGGAATTAGCACAAACACCGCCACCAAAATATATAAAGCTATTTGTAGACCCTTGCTAGACTTTGGACATGTACTCATGACCAACGGAACAGAAAGGACAAAACGTTATACACAAACAACAGAACAAATTGCACTAAGACTAATAACACGAATAAGACACCCCCAAACCCACTACACAACCCCCCCCCCACCCAACTACTATACGAACGCACAAACATAACAAAGATCTCGGAAAGACTCATACAGCTACAGACAAAATGGACAAACAACCCCTACAACTGGACCATACTGAATCCCCTTTGTCTTACAAGACCAACCAGACAATCCCGCTTCCGTTTCCCTACATTAACGCTACTCGAACACTTACAAACGCTACGGACTAGTGGACAATAAAATAATTTCTTCTTGCCACTGAAATCTTATTTATTTAATAGTATTGTTAACCTAGAATAAGAGAATTTTCATATTTGTTTTTTATTTAGATTAAGACTGCATGTATTAAACAAGGGCAGAAAGACCGATAGGTCGATAGCCTTTTTTAGAAATAAAGATGTTTACTACTACTCTTTGTTGAAATCTTTTACTCGATTCTAGCCTACAAGAAATGATGCCGAAAAAGTAATAAAAGGTATAAATATTTGGAACAGAACTACGGCAAACTCGTGAATTTGACATAAATAAAGTAGGTGAGTAATTATTGCCTATCACACTTAAATAATTGGTAGCTAAAACTCACGATCTAGTCCTCATTTGAAATTAGCTTGATAAAAGTAGCATTCCACATTAACATTACTTCAGTTAATATTACTTATATTTATTAATGAAAAGATTTATCTTCGATTTGCAGTCACAAAATTTGAACCTTTTCTTATATAGACAGCTGCTGTAGTATCATAATTTCCTATGCCAAATATTTACTAAACGATAATAGCTGTTTAGATATGCGGCTTTTTACTACCGGCCCACAGCATAATAAAACCATAGAAAATGCAACTTCTGAAGCGTACGAAGTGTCGGAAGTAAACCACAAGAAATTTGAACAGATTACATTTGATTAAAACAGTAGGTATTTGATACATGGTTTTAATGTCTTTTCAACAATTATTCGGAACAAAATTTTCAGAAGTTTTTTTTTTATCTATTTTTATTGTGATTTTATCAATATCTGATATTTTTTTGATTGTCTTCACTGTGTTATTTTTCGATTTTGCAGTGAATACCTTTTACTTTATTTTCAGATTGTCTGTAGTTTGCCTAAATAGTCTTCTCCAATGGAATATTGTTCTTTCCATTTTCTATTTACAGCGGTAAATGTGTCAGCTCTTTTAAATGGTTGTTGTTTTTCTTTAGTAATTACAACAAAACATTATAAATTTAATTGATTTACCAAAATTCTTAATGCATGATAATAATAGACTTAAAACCATGCATAATTTGACTCAAAAACCTAAAAATCCAAGACACTTCATGTCGATAGGCTATTTAAAGGAATTTTAAAACCGCAAAGTTTACGCGACCGTTAAATTGCATAAGGACTGTTGAGATAACATCGTTTTTACGTTGCATGTTTAATAAACTTTTGCTGGATGTGATCCAACCCGCTTTGACATTATAATGCGGCGACCGAAATATACCGGAAAATGGTTCTGCGGATGAAACACATTTAAAGGAAAATAATCTATTTTTCGATCGGCCCTTTTCCAATTCCCAAGGGTGATAGTAAGGATTAGTAAAATTTGCATATCCTTCTTCATGCATGACTTAGCACTATAAATATCTGGGTTTTTCCAGTAGTTTCCTTACAAACTTACAAACAACTGTCGAAACTTAAACTTCCTTCATATGGAGAAGGCATATCAACACTCGAAAAGAGCCCATTAATTTTAGTCGGCCAATCTTTAATACGACGCAGAGCTTAAGAAAGCGCAAATAAGGACAAAGTACACAATGATCGTGATTGCTTTGCACATGTTGACTCCTTTTAAGGCCGTAAAACTTCCACGAAGTTAAATAAAACTAAGTAAATCCGATGCTCTAAACCAGTCAAGTGGTCCATTCAAATGCAAACGACTTCGTGTTGGCAATTATCGCCTTAACAAATGATTCCGCTAGCGTGGCCTGCATATCCAGCAGAAGGAAGAATGAGTGGAAATACAAATTCGAGACTGAATTTATGCAGTTTTGGGTGGTTTTGTATCGAAATGGAGCAGTGGTGTGGGAGATGACAGTTTGTTTTTTGAAAAGTTGTTGAAAGTGGAATTATTCAATAAACTTGTGTCGACTAGGAACGAATGCAATCAATTATTTTATGTATTTATTTTTCCTTTATTTTATGTAAGAAATGAGACTTTTAACTTGAGGGTTTAAACGTTTAAGTCTCTAAAATTGGTGTTCTGTCTACATGTTTCTTTTGATGAATTTTTAACGTAATGACAGAAGTCAACATTAGAGAGTTATTGGACGGTCAATAAGGGGATGCAGTAATAAAGTTTTTGGTATTTTGACTCATACGCCGGCGCAATTGAGTCTAAAAATAAGGGACCCCTTAATAAAGATACTGTTCTGTGCTAATTGTGCAGCGATACTGCACGTTTTATTTCTACCTTAAACTGGCACTTGGCATTTCTAACCTCTGTGTCTAACGTCCGCGAAACATAACCCGGTTTCAGATATACGTGATTTTCAATTGAGAATTTTTTTGAATGAGAAATGCTCAAACAGCATCGAAAACCCAATAAAAAAGGTAAATAATACAAAGTCAACAAGGTTAAATTCTGTAAGGTTAGGCACAGAGGTTAGATTAAAGGTTCGAGTCTTTTAATACTGAAAGCTGTGAACTAGACATTCCAATAAATATCATTTCGTTAACGAAATAAAGCTAATGCAGTATTAAAATAAGAATTAACCTTATTACTGCATTACAGTATTTATAATTTCCAATAACTCTCTATTATCGTTTAAATTAAAACGTTATTAGCTAGTATCTAATAATAATAATAATAATAATAAACATCTTTATTTCTTTATAGAAAAGGCTTTCTGCCCAGCTAGTAACCATTTATCAAGTTATACCGATTTTCTAATGAATGCAAAGTAAGTGAAAATGAAATGAAAATGGGTTAGAAAGTACCTACAGAATCGTATTTTAGCTATTGAAAAAAAAATTCTACTAGAATGTAAGTCTAATGGACTGGTAGAAACCTTTGTATGGTAATTCTGTGCTTTTTAGAACAAGCAAACTGAAAATAGACAGTCGAATTCATTGTGTTCTGTTGACGTCAGGTCTTTATTTGAATGCGAACGGAGTGCCACGAATCTTTCTCTAATTTGCATTAAAATGATCGTTCGTTTTGTAAGTTCATTTATTTGAATACCTCAGTACGTCTCCTAGCAGTTCAATTTGAAACAGTTCGCATAATTTGTAAATAACTGTGCAAATGCAAATAACTGTAAATATTCAGAACCGTTGTAGAATTAGCTCTTTTTTGATCGGATCGGAAATTATATTCAATCAATTGGTAATGATTCCCTCAGACAAACACTTAATGAATTTCTTTGACATCAAAAAACACATATTTTGTCCCAAAATAAAATGTAGGAATGTGAATGTTTGCAGCTACAAATCATTAAAACGGAGCTGTAGGCATCCAACAGTAGTAAATCACAAATTATTAATTATGAAAACCGAGTTGGCGCCATCATAAAACGAATGTGGAAGGCTTCACATTAAATCCTGCCGAATTTCCGTTTTATTTATAAGCCCACCGTTACACAAGTTTTATTATTTATTATGGTGTTTCTGCTACAGTTTACTCGCTTTTATGGGATTTCATTGATTTTAGGCGGGACAGAACCGAACCAACTGTTTTTGAATCTGTATTATTTATCAAGCCATACATGAACGTTTATCAAATTTCTTTAAATTGAGTCATTTTGTGCGACAACCAGAAACGTTTATTATATGCACATAAAAGATGCCCAAGTATTATAGCAGCAAATAAAAGAGACGAATTGAACCTACATTTTTCTACACTAACTTTTTTACAGGGCAGCAACCAAAGCTGAAGAATTAGTAATGACACAAAAAGTACCTTCTAAAATAATAATAACAGTGTTTAATTTTGTTTTCATTCAGTTATAATTAATGTTAATTTATTTTACGTGTCCGTATTAAGACAAATTAAATTAATAATCCATTCCGGCTTATCATTAATGTGCTCTAATTTCCTGCAAACCAAAAAAAAACGCCAAGGAATTTTTCCGCAATAAGTAATTCAGATGGTACACTTGACATTAATTTAAAACGAAATTTAGTGTCGAAAAAACAAGAGTACAATGCTCCTAGTTCAGACAGTATTCCAGCCAAGTTTATTGGAAAATTTAATGTGGATCGTTATTTTCCGCTTGACTAATTAGAATCATTTTATGGGAGCTGAAATTTACATTTGCTAATTAATGAGCAAATCTAATTTACTGATCCTAATATACAGGGTGATTAAAAATTGGCGTCATTCCTCTGGGGGTGTTTTGTCTCCAGTGACCAAGGAAAAATACAGAAAGTAATAATAAAATAGGTTAGGCTAAACGGTAAATTCTACAGGATTCGTTAAATGTAGGGACGTACTTTTTCGAAATGTCAATGTTGTCAAAGAGAAATACTTCTTTTATTGCATTGCATTTGGCATCATAACCTCAAATTGATAGTGACAAACATCAATTTCTCTGTTTAACTCCAAACAAGTTTCTGTCGGTGTAATCACCTTATTGTGCATTCTTCTCGAGCAGCTTCTCGTATTCGGTCATTTAACTTGTGCTCAGTTTGTACCGGTGTTTGGTAAACTAGAGATTTAATGTCTCCTTGTGTTCTATGTATCTTACATACGTGGTAGGAATGTAGCCCTACCTCGGGTATCTATTTGGTGCCTGGGAAAGTGTCAGTTGTGGTGCAATGCTCCAAGTACCCCTGGAAGGCTCTGCTGCATTATCTCCAATGCCTGTTCATCTATGTCTGGAACCCGAATACCTCTTGTCGTCCACTATCTTCCTGGAGCCAATTGTCCAGTGTCTCTTGCTCTTTATTGGCGTAAGTTCCTACAGCTTTTGCCTTGTTACTAATAGCATATCCGCAAATTCGATGTTGATGGAAATTTTGTGAAAGAAGTTTCAAACTTAGTCGATTAGTTCGATTTTCAACTGTTAATATCCTCAATAAATTTTCGAAAAAACATTTTTTATACTTTTTCCGTACTCTCCCCTATAACCCCTTAAAAGGAATGACGCCAATTTTGAATCACCCTGTATATATATTTTTAAATTGTTTTGGGCATACATGTACAGGCTATAGATATGCAGAGTGACCCGAAATTAGGGTACATAATTTTAACCACATATTTTACGACCGAAAATAAGACATAAAGTGCATATAAACGTAGGTAGACAAACGCTTCGTTTACGACATACAGGGTGTCAAAAGTTTTTTCCGTTACTTCTCTGATTTTAGAAACTGGCCAACACCTTTCTCCATCCTTAGTTACGCCAAATGTTCGCGAAAGTTCACAGGGTGTAATTTTTTCTGGGTTTACAATTACTTTTACCCGCCTAATCTCTTTTGTAGGGCGCCACTGGTACTTTTTTCCTAAAAATAAACATCTGGGAACCTTTTTCTTTTAGTATTGTTTTCGTATCCTACAAACGGAGTGTTGGTTGCGAAACGATGTTTATATGAGCTTTTGGAGTTATTTTTGGTCGTAGAACATCGCAATCTACTTTCAGGACACCTATTATTACTATATAGACTTGTATTGTTAAGACTAGATATGATGTAAATAAATTATTTGCGTGTTTTGAAAATATTTGTTAGTTCAATGAAATTACTGGTATTCCTTAACGCTTTCAAGGCTCAGTAGCAGGTAGAATTTTGTTTCATACCGAGCTTTTATCTGCATATATATTCAACTGGTGTAATTTGCAATATACTAATTTTTTGGCTGTTGTTCTGACAAGTTACCAATCTGATTTTACACAATTGATATTCGGGATGAATAAGGGAAACATCTTAAACAACTAATACTTTAAACTATTATAAACCGGCACAATCAGTGAACTGGGTTTACTAGGAATTGTGTATATTTTCCTGACTGTATTTCACCTTAATTCAAAAGAAATTCCTGGGTTCCCGTCAATTTTATTGTTTATTATTTAAACCATTTTACAAATACGTTTCGGTGTCTTTCTCCACCATCATCAGTTTGTCTAAATGTCGAATGTATATTTTAGACGCCGAAACGTATTTGTAAAATGGTTTAAATAATATACAATAAAATTGACTGGAACCCAGGAATTTCTTTTGAATTTACTAGGAAGTTAAACAAAAGGTGAATACTTCGAAAACGACCCTTTCCTTTGATAAAAGGAGCCATTCCAAGGATATTTGGTGTACAGGTAGATTTTCAGCCCAATGCCATGCTCCATTGCTCATTTCTATTCGACTAGAAGTCGTTTAGATAGATTTAAACATTAAAATCGCACGTACACATGTATTTTTTTATTTATGTGTTTATGTCAAATAGAATATTTTGAAAATAGAATATTTTGATAAATAGAATAATTTTTTCTTGTCATTAGAATTGGAAAGTTTATTTAATAAGATTGTTAACCTAGAATAAGAGAATTTTCATATTTGTTTTTATTTAGATTAAGACTACATGCATTAAACAAGGGCAGAAAGACCGATAGGTCGATAGCCTTTTTTAGAAATAAAGATGTTTACTACTACTACTAGAATATTTTTATTACAAATATCAAATATTAATAAATAAATATGATTCACTCACTTGAACAAATACTTAGTTTCAGGAAACGCAAGTAAAATGTTAACTAAAATCGAAATGAGCCACGGACCACTGTATAATATAGGTACTTACGGAAAACAGAAAGAAGGCGTAATGACAGGGTTTCCTTGGGATTGTGAGTTAATGCGTAAGAAGAACTGGGTATTATGATAATTCTGACTTATTTATTCGTGTCATTAACACTCAATGTTTTTTAACACTTTTTAAACTGTAAATGTAAAAAAGGGTTGCAAAAGAAACGTTCTTGTGTTCAAGAAAAACGCTTTCTAGAAAAACTTGTGTTGTTAAATAATTAACACAACGGCTCCTTTTCCATTGCAAAGTGTAAAATTTTGATTGACACCTTCTTAACTTTTCTATCCTCCGTTAACTATCTTCTTTTCTATCCTCCGTTAACTCCGTTTCTATCCTCCGTTTCCTTAAAGGAAAATTGCATTTAGTTCACACTTTAAATAGTTCATAGTACCAAATAATGCGGTGATGTATTGTTCACATCGTTTACCTTGAGTGTTTGGGAAACAATTACCTGCCCAAACATTGTGCTACCACCTTGTATATGTTTTGAATGGCATTTTGAATGATTGCCGTCTTTAATCCTCATCCGCTTAATGTAGACTCGTAATGCGATGATGTGCGCCCGAAGTGAAAAAAATGTGAAATCGTGAACACAAAATAATAGTAACGAAACGCCAAACTAAGCAAAACTATTTACGGACAATAGCGAAACAAGTTTCAGTTCAACAACCTGAGACTATCTCTTTTTTGTGCTAGCTTTGTCGACACTCCGCATTCGATAGTGCCGTACGTTTGGTAAGAACTGGAAGTCTTTATAATCTACTAATTTGTTTTATTCTGATTAGATTCATTATTTGAAAAGTGATCGATCGCATTAACATATACAGGGTGATTCAAAAGTGGCGTCATTCCGCTGAGGGTGATTTAGAAGTACAGGAAAAATAATTAAAAAATTAATTGCTATTCAAAACTGAGATATTTGCAATAAACTAGATCAGTATGATGGCAACAATCTTTTTCAAGGTAATCTGCCTCATTAACATTGCGTAAATAATATAGTAAAATAATGAGTGAAACCGCAGTTAATAGCTACCTTTTCAAATTTCCAACCAGCACCATGACAATGATAAGCAAACATCTTATCAACAGGTCTAGAGTTGATATTATTATGAAACGCTATGGGAAAATGCTTTTATCTGTCCGATCTGGCAGTTGCAACTATATAGTGTGTCAGTTTAAAGATAACATTGTTTTGGTTTACTCGAGGAATTGCTAGATAAAATTTCCAATAGTAGCAATTAAACTTGAGCCAGAAGTCGGCAACAAGCGCCTTTCAAGTTTAAAACAGTAGAATCCAATGCAGATTTGGCATCTCGTTCTTTGATTAAACTAGATGATGAATACATTATTTCAACTCTGTGAAATACATGCAGTTTTACGTAAATGTTGACAACAGCCTGTATAAAGAGAACAGTTTAATCAATTACACGCAAATACGGCAATTCTACTTGTGGAAAGCTCATTAGTGCATATACAAAAAGCAATATAATATTATAATGAAGCGATTTTCAAGTAATCATCCAGCTTGATAAAAACAGTAAAATGTGTGATTGTTACCATCTGTTTGGCATGATAAACTCCAAGAGAGAAAAGAGGAATTATTTCGCGTACCAGTTAAGTAAATTATTCTTAACTAAAACATACTTTCTGGCCTACCACAATAACTGGAAAATCTGCGGTTTACTTCAAATAAACTTGAAATTATTTTACGTCATTAAAATTATCAAGATTCAGCATCAGCAATAATAGTTGACAATCTGTAGAACCTCATTATTAAGTCTTCGCCCTCCTGACAATAAATTAGATGATGTTATCCATTAAACTCCAATATTATTTAAATGCAGGCCATAAAATCCTGAATATTTCCTCTCGGCTAAGCTTTATTAGACTTTAACGTAATTCTCTTCTTCCCTTCTTTCATTTTCGGTATCATTATCGCCATGTAATCGTAAAGAATCGTCAGCGCTTTAAGTACAAATAAACTTGTTCAATGAAGGATCTGATGTTTGAAGCAACCGTCGGGATTAAATGCGTTCTTTAATGTTTATGAACGGCAATTTTTTAATTTACAAAAATCAATTTAGTACTAAATTGCATGACGATTTTTTTACGAATTGTTCAAGATAAATAAATACTAATAAATGTAAAATTTCGAATTTTTGTTTTGGAACCTGTTCTGTAGGCTGTAAAACAGGTTTTTATATACAAAATTTATGCATATGGTGTGCCTCGATTTACGCAGTTGTTTTTTGGCGCTGGGCATATCAAAAATAGTATTTTTGACCCGGAATAACAAATTAAACACGCCATTACTTCACGTTAAGTGTATACTGACCTCAGCCTAGCCAACAAATTAAGTTAAAAAATAAGGGTGTTTGAACCATGTTACTAGATGGATAGATAGAGAGCAATTTATTACCAAGTTTAGTTAAGTCTCCTTAATTCCTTCCTTAAATCGATTAATTCAATATGAGATTATCAGTTTTTCGGTCAATACTGCCCTTCCAATTTTCTAATATACGAGTCTAAATTTGTACAAACTTATCTAAACTGCTCAACAAAATGAACGTTTCAGTCAAATTTGCCCTAACTTTAGATGTGGATAAATTCTGCTTGCTTCAAGCGATTTTGTTTCGTATTTTTGCCTTATATAGCCCCATTTATGTCTTGTTCGTCAATGTTTTGGTAAAAAGTAAGTACATCAGATGAATTTTCTACAGGGTCGCAAATGAAAAAGGTCAAAATTGCGCAAAATTTGGCATGCTCCTATTAGGACAAAAAAATAGTTGTTTTGGATCACAACGCCAAAAGTTTAAAGATAAACCAAATAGTTCGAAACGGTTTATGAATTTGTCGGCGATCTCTTCTATTTACAGGGTGAACTCAAAAATTCAACTTTTTGGTCTTGCAGCGATAACTTGTCTGCTCTTTGATCGATGTCCACGATTTTGAGCTCATGTTGAATCTTCCTAGAAAATCTAAGACGAAAATTAGATATACAGGGTTGCATGAAAAATGACTTGCCACCGAAATCTATGAATTTTCAACTAACTTTCAACTAAAGTGAAGTTCACTTTGAAATATTTCGTTAATTCATGCAACCCAGTATATTGACTTTTTTCGCAAGTCCAACAACAACTTTGACATGAGCCCTAGATTTTGAAAATCGGTGCAGGAGAAAAAAAATGCAAAACCAAAAAGCGAATTTTTTTGAGACCACCCTGTAAATAAACAAGAGGGTCAAAACATTTAAAAACTTTTTTCGAGGTACACAGTTTGTCTTAATGCATGTGGTGTTGAAATAAAAAATAAACGTCTTTTTGTCCAATTGAGAGCATGTGAAACTTTCACCAATTTCGCATTGTTTCATTTGCCACCCCGTAGATATTTTGTCTGAACCACTAATTTTTTTGCAAAAACACACACTAACCGAAAAAGAATTGCACTAAATAACGCTTCAAACAGAAATCAAAATTTAGCTCAGCGATCAGAATTTCTCCAGTTCCAAAATTAGTCGAAATTTGTCCGTGTAACGCCTATTTGGTTGAACAGTTTATATCTGTTGTCTTGTTTCTAACACTATCGTCAAAAATTCTTCTTATACCTGCAAGAGTACCTACTGCTTAATATTTTCAGAAAAAAATTTGACGAGATTATTAGTTACAAATCTGTAATCTCTAAAACTCTAACCCGATGACCACAATAAGCTTGAGAGCTTGAGAAATTGCCAACTTCTTTCTTTGCAATTAGTGATCGAAAGCTAAGGGAGGGAATAAATTAAATACATAATTTTTGATTATTTCATACCGAAAATCTTCCTTCTTCCGCCAATGAATTGTCTGAATGTTGTATTTTTCAATTTTGTTACTCGTCAGAACTTTTAAAATCACATCGATTTTTTCTGTACAGGTCGATATAGTTTACTGACAATTATATCAAGTAAACCCGCATTTGATGATAGAGACATTTTCAGATTTTTGTATCAATCCGTGTTAAAGTTTCGTACTACAAATATGCCTGATGTGAAATTTTGATAATTCTTAATGTTTATAGAAATTTAAATTAAAAAACACGATTCGTCCTAATAGGCAAAGTTGATAAGATTCAGCAAATTTTGTAAATCAAAACCAAAGTGCTTTATATAAATTGTGTTATAAATAAATTATTTTTACGAGTACTTGGATCAAGTAAAAATCCCAAAAATTTTACAGTGGGTATCTCAAAATGCTGCTAACAAAGATATCGCCACTTATGCAATATTATGTAAGAATTATTACATCATTATTCTGCCGTTAAAATACGGTTTCGCACAACTATGACCTACGATCAGGACAATTTGTCTTATGTTTTCGTATCCACCCTATAAAAATGAAGTTTATACGCCTCGAAATTTATCAAGATGGAAGACATAATACCGTCGTTTATTGCCGCCCTTTCCGGCAAAATCTCTAGAATCTTTAAATTTAATATGGTCTTTTGCAAACAACATCACTCGACTGTTCATCCGATCTTTATTTTGGCCAACAATATACAAACTACCCACCTAACTGACAGAAAGACAGCTTGCCTGTTTATGGACATTAACAAGGCTTTCGATAGTGTCTGGCATAGAGGCTTACTATACAAACTATACAAACTACACACACCAACATATCTACTACACACCATAAAGAACTTACTGGAAAACAGACAACTACAAGTACGAATTGACAAAACACTGTCATTTTCTTTTTCCCCTGAACAAGGGCTCCCTCAAGGATCCCCGCTCTCACCGTTTCTCTACAATATATACTGCCATGACATATACAATTACAACTTACCAGACAAAAACCAAATCGACAGATCGGCATACATATTACAATACGCAGACGACACGGCACTTATTGTACATGACAAAACTACTGAGAGAGCAGCTCAAAGACTCCAAACACTAACAAACAACACAATGACATGGTTTTATAAATGGAGACTAACACCAAACGCGTCAAAAAACCAACTTCTGCTCACAAACCACAGACTCAACGCTGACTCCCCTACGATAACTGCAGACGGCCAAACGACACAACCAAAAAACGACGTAAAATACCTTGGAATCACAATTAACCACAAAACATCAGGGCAGAAACTATAAAGAGAACAAAACACTTCCGATCACTAACTTACAAAGACAGAGGAATTACCACAAACACCGCCACCAAAATATATAAAGCTATCTGTAGACCCTTGCTAGACTATGGACATATACTCATGACCAACGGAACAGAAAGGACAAAACGTTATATACAAACAACAGAACAAATTGCACTAAGACTAATAACACGAATAAGACACCCCCAAAACCCACTACACAACCCCTCCACCCAACTACTATACGAACGCACAAACATGACAAAGATTTCGGAAAGACTCATACATCTACAGACAAAATGGACAAACAACCCCTACAACTGGACCATACTGAATCCCCTTTTGTCTTACAAGTCCAACCAGACAATCCCGCTTCCGTTTCTCTACATCAACACTACTCGAACACTTACAAACGCAACTGACTACTGGACAATAAAATAATTTTTTCTTCTCATTGGAATTGGAAAGTTATTAATAAGATTGTTAACGTAGAATAAGAGAATTTTCATATTTATTTTTATTCAGATTAAGACTACATGTATTAAACAAAGGCAGAAAGACCGATAGGTCGATAGCCTTTTTTTTAGAAATAAAGATGTTTACTACTACTACTATGGTCTTTTGTATAAACCAATTGTTCAAAAGTGAGCTAGTGTGCTCTGATTGTCTATCACCTGGTTAATTTTAGGAGATTCTTCCTTTAGAATATTTACTAGTCAAACACACAACTAATACATATTACATGTTTTGCAAAAAATGGTCAAAGCCAGTTAACACAGATTTGGAACCAAAGACCAGTCGGATAAAGTTCAATATTCGAAAACATGACAATAAATAAACAACTTATTCGATCATAACTTTTCCATTTCCAAAAGATTAGAATTTAATACAATTATCCATCATGTCACAAGTTAAAAATTAATTTAGTGACAAAAGCATTAACCCTGAAACAGTATCTTTTAAACAATACTTTTAAGGTATCCTAAAATGTTATGTGAAAAGTATCCATTATTGAATTTATTAGGAACTTTGTAAGCTGCCGTGGTTTCTGCCGCAGATTTACCTAAGAATGAAAATAAAAATCTCAGAACATCTGGTAAGATTAAGCAAATATTTTCAAATTCCTCGTAACTCCATTACCATAAGAAGGCAATATAGGCTGGTATCGAACGAAATGCAAATGTTATGATCGATAAGTATAAATAATTGATCAATCTGTGACGAAAATATGTTGTTATTAATTAGACTTTCGGGTTCTTATCGTTTAATGCGTAATAAATTATTTGTCCACCGTCAAATTCGCAATGAATCTCAAACTTTACTTCATGATCACTACTCTTTTTAACTTCTTCTAGTTGGTTATTAGGATAACAACATTTGAAAACGAAGACAAAAATAAGTCTCCAATCTCAAAGTAATCTGTATTTCGATAATAAGTTATTCTGATTAAGTTATTTGAGTAGTTCATTTCGGCTTTTTTAGAGAGAAGAGTGAAAATTTATGAGAATCCTGGTTTCACTTTTCCTATTACGGAAAGCCAATTTTATCTGTTTGTCATGTTTTTTAAATTGGACACCTTTTGCTTTCCCGTTAATCACAGACATATTCTGCTCCGAGTTGAAAAAACGACTTTGAACCCTACGTTGTCCCACTTAGCACCATATTTTTTTGTACATTTTGCATTTCAAGCATCAAAACTGCAATTTAATGGCTTAACTGAATGAAAATGGCAGCTCAATTCATTGTCAGTAAACCTACGTTAAGCTTTAGCCTAGTTTAATTCCAGGACACGAGATTTCTATACATAAACATTAACCATTACGTCCTTCTTTGGAAAGCAAACGATGCCGTTTCGTATCGAACGCGACGCGGTTATCTGTCTTCACGCTTGATATAGATAGCGCAACATATGACACACGTGCAGAATTAAAGTGCGAAAAACGTCTATTCGCAGACCAGTTTCTGGCGCGTATTGGAAAAGGAGTATCGCATCAATAAAAGCGCAAACTGATCTAAAAATAGGGAGAAAAATGTTCGCAACTCGAGCACCTCTGAGGTCGTGTTGGCCTATTTTCAGTGGCGTACTCTGAAAGAATTTCAACTTGGGATCATTCTCAGCAACAGAACTTTTTATACGCTGAATTTTGATCGGAAAAAATATTGTAGACTGGATTTTAAGGCTGACTATCTATATCCGGTTTTTAATTATATATGAAGTGTAAGTGTGTTCTGAACATTTCACCCGATTGGTCCTTCGAGCCGGATGAAATGTAAACTAGTTGACTGCATTTGGAAAAGTAATAAAAGTAGAGAACAGTCCCGTTGGCCCTATATCGGTGATAAATACTACGAAAGTTTTACGAATATAATTTCTAGGAACATTTACCTCTTTACGTAGAGGTGGAGAATGCTTGGTCTTTAACTAACGTTATGTGGAATTCCTACTTGTTTATCCATACACAACTTTATCTCTCCTGATTCGGAGTATTAACCATCATAAAAACAAGGATACTTCTTCCTTCTTTCTTAACGAATTTTCAGCCATCAGGAGTTTAGTGAGCTTCCTGAAAGCTTAATTGTATCTTGGGAAAATCCAGTTTTGGATGGCTTTGCAACTAGGACTTCGCTCTTATTATCTCTAACTGTGCTTATTTAGTCTTTTTTGACTTCCCACCGTTTTTCTGATGGTTTTTCTAGTTTCATTTTTCTTCATCTCCTTGGCTGTTCGCTTCTTGTTGCATCCATCTTTCCTTCAACTTGGTATTTATTACTTTCGCTGCTCCCGCAACCGAAATTCCATTCTACCGTGTTTTCATTATTAAACTAGAAATTACTAAATTGTACTTCTTGAGAGCTTTAGAAGCTTTGCAGGTAAATGGTGATATCGGCACGAGATTAAGCATCTTGTATCTTGTTCGCGAAATTATCAAATTGGACCAAAGAACAGACAATACAACAAATGTATCCAAAGACATGCCAAATGAAATTAGCGTCAGAATAAAGTGTAGTAATATATACCAACTTATTTGTGTGACTTTGATAGTTATTGCTATTTTTTGCCAATATGTCAACATTTCTGTTTTGTTTCAGATAAAACCAATGCGGCTATTCTATCGGATCTTCACGCCTTTGAAAATTCGACCAATCAAAATTGTGAACACCGCTTCTCCAACCGGTGAGAAGCAACTTCAAATTGTCCCTGTTACTTCTATTAACCATATCACCACAAATGCTCGAGTCGAACCACCTGGCGATGCCATCAAATCCCCAAAAGTTGAGGAAAACCCCATGGAAACAATTGAAATAAAGCAGGTTTTGCCTGCTCGCGAAGAAACGGAAAGAGAGCAACAAAATAAAGAAATTTTATTGGCAAATTTACAGCTTCAAAGTAAGTCAAAGGCACTGCAAAACGCGGAAGCTAAAAAGGTGCAAGTACCTGAAAAAATTGTCAGAGAGTGTATTTTTGAATACGAAGAGCCTGACGAGGAGGAAATCAAAAGATTTGCTGAAAAGAGAGACCGAGAATGGGCACTGCAGAAAAAATTAGAAGAAGAAACTAAAGCAGATAATGATGACTTCTTTTTGAATAAAAATGCTTATCCGACCAAAAAGCGAAAGAAGAGCAAACATTCAAAAAATGACTCAAATGGACATAAAGAGAAAAGGCGAAAAACTCACTCGGATAAAATACACGCAGAAATTACAAATAACGACAAATCTGATTTGAAATTAAAAGTGAAAATAACTACCAATGGATATAAGCATAAGCACCACAAAATTGAAAGCGCTGCAGAACTAATAAACAAAGGAAAGCTACTTGAAATGAGACAAGTGAGACATAAGCACATGTCCGGATCGTCAGGAGATGAGAAGAGTCAACCAGCAATACCTACGATTAAACTACCTAAATCGTATATTTCTGAAAAAACGAAAGAATCCAAAAGTGGCGAACCGGAGCCGAAACGGAGAGAAGAAAATCCTGATACATCAGAATACACATTCAACAATAGCGACTCTGAAATTGGTATCAAACCGAAGCTTGAAGGGCAACCAAAAGCTAAAGTTGAACCCATGATACTTAAACCTGTAGCGCCGACAGTTGAGCTGTCTACTGCAGTACCCAGTTTATCTAAAGCAATACTTCAGTCATGTGGATTTCCCAGCAAGTCAGGAAAGAAAAACTCGTGCTTGAAGAGCTCGCAGTGTGACTCTCCTGATCGTCAGAACCAAAAGACATTTCTTAAATCAGCTGTATCTAATTCCGATAAATACACCAAAGATCAGAAAATCGGCCAGAGCAAAGTGGAAAGCAGTAAAGCTTCGGGGTCAATGAGTAACAAGGTGCTTCCAATCGGAAGCATCACAACAAATAACAAAACACTGGACAGGAAGATTGCTAGTCTACAACAGAGGTGTACTATTGAATCAAAAACTCCAACAAAAACTGTACATTTCAGCAGTAAAAGTGATACTAAAATATCTAACGAGAGCGAGAACAGTAAAATAGCAAGTGCTCAGTATCCTCCAGGATTTACGGTGAGCAAAGTTGAAAATGGAACAAAGCGCAAGGCGGAAAGCACTGAGCAAGATAAACGGCCGAGCCTTGAAATTACTTTAATTCCTCCCAGTACGTCCTCAGCTTCAAAAGCACCTGAATCGAAGCCTATGGCTAAGCGACCTCCACCTGGAACTATCCCGTTGGAGAGAATAAAGAATGCGGTTAACTTAAAGTCCGGTATCAGTATAATTCCGAAAAAAATTGACAGAACTGACAATATTGGGGTTCTTGACCTGTCCAAATCAGGAAAATCACCCGAAAACGCTTCTCGTTCGTCACCCAAAACTGAGCCAATCAATGGCCTCAATTCGATGGTGAACCGACAAATTGGAAATATGATTCAAAGGCAAGTGACTTTACCAAATAAAGCAACACCCGAAAACAAGAACGTACAACTTTCGAATTTGCAAATGTTGTCCAAAGTAGCTACTGAACATCCCACATTGAACAAACCGACTCCCAATAACCCCAATAAAGCTAGACCGCAACTTCCCAATTTGCAAACGATTGGAAAATTCCCTTCATCAATTGGTGTTAGGGGTCCTAGCTTACATCGGATGGTTCCAAAGTTGAATGGTATTCAAAAGTTTAGACCGTCAAGTCCTCATATACGAAATATACGACCCAATCAAAACATCAGGAATATTCCCAACCCAAGTATAGTTCTTAACAGGAATCACAACCTAATTCAAAATAGACTTGTATCCACTGCTGGTGTTGTGCCAACCAGCAGTATTCCTGAGAGAAAAGTGACAACACCAAAGTCTTCTCCAGTACCGGTAACTTCCAGTACCAGTGCTTCAACCACAAAGGAGTTGTCTTCTGTCAAACCGACAGTGTCAGAACCAAATGTTCCTGATATCAAGGAGATTTCAGTTTAACTGGCTTAGAGTTTTTAATTCAAAAAATGTGATAAATTAGGGTTGGAGGACCGTGGTAATGTGAATCGCACACACACAATCGCAAAATTGGGCTTGTCGGTCAAATGATACTAATGAGTAGTTTTATGTATATACACATTACTTTCTAACTTCTCTACTTCCTCAAAATGGACCCACAATCCAAGGCTATTGTAGTATCTCTTAATTCTTAAAGGATATTAAAATGTACATAACAAATTTAGTTTGACGATAATATACACACATTAATCGCTAGACATATTTTTGTGCAAACAAAACATTTTACTTTCTCTTCTTCTACCAGCAGGACTGAATTGAAACTATTAAATGGAAATTTAATTTTTATTTCATTTTAATCAATATTTTCATAATTGTTACTTAAAGCTTTATCCGCCTCGCAATTGTGAAAAACTTCCTAAATCATGCGTTACTGTAGATATACATACGTCGCACTACAAATATACTGTAAAAACAGTTCCTCATTTCACCGACAGTCTTACTAAGTTGTATTAAACGTTAAAAACGTTTGGTTATGATGGAATTTTGTGTTGTTAATGTTGGTAAGTTAATTTTTGTATACTCTTTGTTGTATATTTTCGTTATAATTTATCTATGATTTTAAAGTCTTTTCTCACGATATTCTGTTCTGATATCAATACCTCATTGTTAATTTTAATGTACCCAAACATTTTTTAGATGTGTAAAATTTCACAAATATATTGCTTATATTTTAAGAAGGGCAACAATTATAAATCCTGCTTACATAATCGATAGGCATCATCTTTAGCTTATATGGAGAATCTATTAAAAAATATAATTGCAAGCCCAGTTATCTAATATTTTATCTGTAGGTATAAGGAAACGAATGTTTTAGATTATATATAATCTGTAGACAACACTGTAAATTATTTAACTTTTTAAAAGTCGTCGTGTAACTTTGTGTAGATTATTGGAAGCATTAAAATGGTAATGTACATTCTGTTTTTGACTCTAATTTATTATCCGTATACTTCCATTTTAACAAAATGTTCAGTTATTTAATACAACAAACAATTGGAGAGAAACGAAGCTTAACCACAGTGTACCCCCAAAATAAATGATGAAATTAGTAAGTATTTTAAGTAACTTACCGCAAACAGCTACAGACAGTTATGATTAATAACAGTTACTCCATGTTTCTGAAAATCAAGACACAATACAATTTTTACTAATGTTAGGGAAATAAAATTTAAAACATCTAAGGCCATAGAGATATAAACTGCACCTTAGAATGCTAAAATGGCAGGCGAAGTTTGTGACAAAAATGAAGTTCTCAGTTAAACATTATAATGACAATTGACAAAAAATGCAAAGGTTCAAAGTTAATACTTTAGTAAAATAATATAGACGGAGAAAAAGGGGAGAATTGAAGCATATTTACGTAAAAGAACATCAACATTGCCAAATAAGGTAAGTAAAATTACTATTATTATTGTTAATTATGTTCTCAACAGTTCCAAAATGCCGCTTTTCATGTCAACCGTTCGGCATCAGTTAGAAACAATATTTTTTCTGGAGCCTTAAAACTACCATGAAATTAAATATTTTGTAAATTTAATGTGGATGTTAATGACCTTCGGCCACCCAAGACGGTTTCCGTCTTCCAGTCGTTTGTTATGAGTATTCTATCTGTTTTGCGGAAACTGAGTCAATTAAATTTATAGTAAATTGCTTCGTTAAATAAGCGCTTAGCAATTATGAAATATGTGCATTAGTGAGGAAAACGGCAAGTATCCGCTTGCGTTTTCTAAAACTCCACTTGACCAAGATAATGGGAAAAGGTAAAACTTATGGTTAAAGTTTGAACCCACTCATAAAAAAATTATTACATAATAAATGTCTGTCATATAAACCACGGTTTATTAAAGCGTTGATTATGAGAAGTAGGGGAGATAGGGTACAATTGTAACGCGATACAAATGTAACAAGATTCCTAAATCTTATATTTCTTGTCGCAAAAATATGGTAACGTTACAAATAATCAAACAATTGACATAATAAAAATAACATAATGACATAATAAGAAAACGAAAAAAAGCAAAGCGGACACTTTAGAAAAACAATTGCTAAAAGAAAAACACATTTTAATAAAGCAGAAGTCAAACTCAGTGAACATAAAAATACTCATAGCACAAAAAAAGTGGATAAAAAAATTAAATGAACAAATAAGTGACAAAAACACTGATCGAAACAAGTTGCAGAAAAAACATGTTGGAAAGTTCAGATGATAAAATTGAAGAATCCCTGTGTCTCTATTGTCTTAAAACTTGCACCAAAAGTTCGAGATTTACGTGGATTCAGTGTAACAAATGTAAGAAGTGGGATCACGAAAAATGTGCTCATAAATAATGTTTTAAATTTTTTTATTGTTTGAATGGCGATTGCGACGACTTAAGCGAATGTAGTGTTTTTATTTGTATAGAACTAAAACTTTTTGATTCGCATACGTATCATTTCGCTTTTAAATTATATTCTTAAAATGAAGATTTTTTCAGTTACCTAATTGAAAATATTAAGTAAGATCAAAATTTGTTTTAATTCGAAACTATCACGGTTTGCTTATAAAATCGTCATTGTTACATTTTTGAAACACTACATTAACTGTATGTTTATTTTATCTTGTTTCTAAATTATAAAATATCGAATAAGTATATTATAAAGTAAGAGTGTAGCGGAATGTCTAAACTACATAGCAGTACTTTATTTGACCGATATTTTTCAAATCACCTTTGAAAAAAATTACAAGTAACCAATGTTTTATTTGTACTCGATCTCTCCTACTTGATTTATGGGAAAACGCTCGCAAGAAAACCATTTAGACGTTTTCCTTCGAAAATAATTTGTTACTGAAAACAAAAGAGAGAACTGTACAGACTATATACAAACACTCAAAATACCGACCTAAAAAAGACACTGAACCAACTCAACAGAAACATTAAAACCTTGATTGGACAATACCGACAAGACAAATGGCTAGAAACATGTAAAGAAATACAAAAAGACAAAGTCAAAACATACTGGTGAAAAATTAAGAAACTAGCACAATACAAAAAAACTAACACTATTGACACAATTGACGAAAACGGAATAGAACGTTACACAGACAAAGAGAAGGCTGACGCCTTCGCCAGACACTATCAAAGGGCCTTCAGTATATCGACAAACCCCAACTTCGACAATGACAACTGGAACTTGATCAACGACTGGTACTTGAACTATTTTAACAGCTCACCAAACTATACATACAAATTGATCACAGACACAGAATACGATGAAGCCCTAGCGCATATCAGAAACACAGCACCGGGAAAGGACTAAAATAAAGGCAAAACTCCTGAATAGTCCTAACTCAGGAAACACACAAGGCTGATCCTAGCTGAATTGAACAACTGCATCACAAGTAACAAAGTTCCAAAAACGTGGAAAAACGGCTTAATAATCGCTATCCCCAAAAATGGACTGGACAATACACAACCGAGCAATTACAGACGAATTACATTACTCCCAGTACTTAGCAAGGTTTTTGAGTACATAATAAGGCAGCGACTTGGAAAACTGATCGGAAAATATATACCTACCTACCAATTTGATTTCAAACAACGTCACTCGACTATTCATTCCGCTCTTTATTTTGGCCAACAATGTACAAACAACTCACCTAACTGACAGAAAGTCGGCGTGTCTATTCATGGACATTAACAAGGCCAGTGACAGTGTCTGACATATGGGCTTACTCTACAAACTTCACAAGCTCCACACACCAACATATCTACTCCACATCATAAAAAACTTACTCGAAAACAGACTACTACAAGTACGAATTGACAACACATTCTCTTTTCTTTTTCCCGTGGACAAGGACTCCGCAAGGTTCCCCACTCTCACCGTTTCTCTACAATATATACTGCCATGACATATCAATTACAACTTACGCAGACAAAAATTAAATCGACAGATCGGCATACATATTACAATACGCACGACACGGCACTTATTGTACATGACAAAATTACTGAGAGAGCAGCTCAAGCCTCCAAACACTAACAAACACAGAATGAACATGTTTTATAAATGGAGCCTAACACCAAACCTTTCAAAAAACCAACTTCTGCTCACAACCACAGACTCAACGCTGACTCCCCTACAATAACTGCAGACGGACAATAGACACAACCAAAAAACGACGTAAAATACCTTGGAATCACAATTGACAAACAAACTTAAATTCACTAAACACATACGAAACAACAAAACACTTCCGATCACTAACCTACAAAGACAGAGGAATCAGCAGCAAATACCGCCACCAAAATATATAAAACTATTGTAGACCCTTGCTAGATTATGGACATATACTCATGACCAACGGAACAGAAGGACAAAACGTTATATACAAACAACAGAACAAACTGCACTAAGACTAATAACACGAATAAGACACCCCCAAAACCCACTACACAACCCCTCCACCCAACTACTATACGAACGCACAAACATGACAAAGATTTCGGAAAGACTCATACATCTACAGACAAGATGGACAAACAACCCCTACAACTGGACCATACTGAATCTCCTTTGTCTCACAAGACCAACCAGACAATCCCGCTTCCGTTTCCCTACATCAACGCTACTCGAACACTTACAATAGTAACTGACTACTGGACAATATATCTAAGATCTCTGTTTGCCAGAATTAAAATTATTAAATTAGTAACCTAGAATAAGATAATTTTTACCTTTATTTGTTTGTTTAGATTAAGACTACATGTACTAAACAAGGGCAGAAAGACCGATAGGTCGATAGCCTTTTTTTAGAAATAAAGATGTTTACTACTACTACTAATGTCACTTAATAAAATTGTGATCAAGTCAATAAGATCACTGTTATAGGATCTATTTTGCAATATATAACTCTCAAGACTCTGCTTGTACTAATAATATTAATACGTTTCATTTTTAAATCTCCAACAAAATAGGAATTACGGACCTTCGAATTGGCTTAAATCGGTCAATTTACTAGTTTATTTACCATTTCTTGAGCAATTTTCAATCACATATGGAAATATTCACATATAGAGTTCTGTCGTTGATACCTAGTTATGCTTCACGTGAGGATTAGTTTCAAGTGAGGACAGTATTTCCTCTTGGAAAAGTTAAAATTGAAATTCTTCTTGATAATTAGCTGCTTGTGTTAACAATCCAATTAGAATGAATCCTGTACCCATAGGTAAGTTGAAGATATTTAAAACCCAACGAATCTTTGAGTTTGGATCGAATTTCGCGAACTTACGTAAGTACTGCTTACTATATTTTTTCATTACTCCTTGAAGTCGATAATTATACGAATAGTAAAGGTAAATTAATTTTCAAATCAGTTTATAGCTCGTTTTTTACAGTAATAATTCTAAACAGTCTAGAATTCCTGTGTGAAAACATTCAGGAATATTAAATTCATTTTTGTAGCGGCCCAAATAGAATGTCTTTGGAAATCCGTGTAGTGAATTACTTTTTAGTTCAATCCAATGAATTTACTATTTTAACCTTTTCGTTCTATTTGAAAACTTCAAGCCTGCGATATCGATAAGGCCGGGGAATGGAGTAAGTTAGTTCAGCATTAATTCTGCCTAAAAGGTTTAAGCCAGTGGTTTCCAGCCTGTGGGGCGCGACCCTCTAGGGGGGCGCGAGACTGTTACCAGGGTGGCATGCAGCTGTTTCCAAAATGTCGAATAGGTGTCAAAAAATGAATCAGCAAAATAGGTATACGTAATCAAGAATCCTCGACGAGAATTTTTCGGGTACAAATGCTTAAAAACATGTTTGTAAGATTTGTTTTTATTACATTTTAATTATTATTTCATATAATAAATAATTATGTTTTTATGTATTAGTTTTACGTAATATTGTATATTATTTTGTAGCCCATTAAATAAATTATAATATCAGTTGAAGGTTGAAAGAAATTAGATTATTAGAAAATTAAGGGGGGGCAACAATTTTTGTTTTTTAAGGGGAGCGCAGGAACAAAAAGGTTTGAAACCACTGGTTAGTTAAGCGCTCACTGGGATCGTAATAAGTATTGAGTAATGATTATTGCAAGTTTTATCTACTTTCTTAATAAAATTGAAAACTGGAATCAATCACAGCCGCAGTTAGTTTATAGGATTTGTGGTAATAACGCTTTGGAATAATACTTAATAATAAAAGGTCCAAAAAACCATTCCTAATTTAACGCAATGCAAAAGTACAAAAACTTCAAATAATACAAAATATCACAAAAAAGTGCTCAAGCCTGGGCGCAGATGGAATTTTAAAAAATGGAACAACTGTTTCAATTAAAATAATCCGAATCAACTGGACTGTAAAATTAGAATAAAATAGGACTGTAAATAAAAGAGCCTTCTTTAATTTTAAATGTGTATGTTCATTCCTTTGCAAAATTTATTGAAAAGAAAAAGGAACCTTTAAAAAAGAAACCGTTGACAAAAACTTAAGCTTTTGAATCTTAATTGTTTAGAAAGCGCTTTCATTTTATTAAATGAAGAGAACCGTGAAGCGTCATGTTCATTTAATTTAAGCCCATACATGATTACTTATGCAAAACTGTGAAGTAGACCAGAGAAACATAAATCTAAATTTAGTGTTTCATCAAAATTTATAATTTTATTCATCTTTAATTCTAAGCGGTGAGATTTTATGGACGAAATATTCTGATAAAATGTTGGCCGAAAAGGCTGGTATTCCATAACGTATTATTTAAATACGCTTTGAATATTTCATAACTTACTAACATGACTTTAGAAAAAGCAAATCGCTCTCAATCTTCATGGTAACATTAACGTCATTTTCTAATTGGGAACTAAGTAGATTACTTCCAGTGCTGAGTAAAATATTGAAAACTATAAATTAAAATATGCCAAAAAAATTAGTTGGACAAAAAATAGCACCATACTAATGAAATTAATTATTAAACTAATAAATGTATATAATTTATTTTACATTATATACATACAACAGTCCAACCTAATCTAAAAAAAAAAGAAATATATATCACCTAATCTAAAATAGGTTAACTTATTTAGAGAAAAAAATGTTTCTAGGTTGAAAAATAAATCTTAAAATTATTTTCATTGTCTAGCAGGTTGGTTCAGTTGCGTTTGTAAGTGTTCAAGTAGTGTTGTTTTAGGGAAAAGGAAGCGGGATTGTCTGGTTGGTCTTGTAAGACAAAGGGGATTCAGTATGGTCCAGTTGTGGGGGTTGTTTGTCCATTTTGTCTGTAAATGTATCAGTCTTTCCGAAATATTTGTCATGTTTGTGCGTTCGTACCAGGGGTTTTGGGGATGTCTAATTTTCGTGATAAGTCGAGATTTGTTCAGTGGTTTGTATGTGCCGTTTGGTCTTTTCCTTTGCGTTTGTTCTAATGATATGTACGTAGTCAAGCAGGGTCTACATATTGATTTGCATATTAGTGTGGCGGCTTTTGTACTTATTCCCCTGTCTTTGTAAGTTATTGAACTAAAGTGTTTCGTCCTTTGGATTACTTTAGTTCTAATGTTTTGTGCGTATCTAGTAAATCTTAGTGTTTGGTCTTGTGTTATCCCTAGGTAGTTTATTTCTTGTCTGGGAGTAGTTCTATTCCCGCCTGCTAGTATCTATTGTCGGAGAGCTGTCTTTAATTTTGTGATTTGGTAAGAGTAGCTGGTTTTTCGTTGCGTATTATGAGAAAATTCAGTCATAGGAACGGATATATTTACCAATACAAGACATATACAAAAACCATTTTGAAAGGAAGTAGGGTAAAACAGGAAGAGATGACGCGGCGGGAGACACATCGCAGTCCGATAATTCGGAAAATGTTTAAACCTTTGCTTCAGTTGCCCCAGTTAAGTACATGCTAACGCTCTATTCTTGCTGCTCAGAAAAAATCGTGGCCAAAGTGCTGTAGCTTTCAAGATATTTGGTGCTATAGGGTTGGTAAGCACTGCAGAATTTTGCAAGATATTTAGTTTGAACTAATGTTCGCTAGAAATCTGTTAAAAACCGACGTTCTGGCGCATTTGGCATAAAGTGGGGTTATTAAAGACGCTGTATTCACAGCGCATAAATCATCTCTAGAGATATATCGTAACGTAAAGAGGTGTGGCATCTATCCCATAAGTTTGGGACAGATGACGCTTAGCCTTTCGGAATAGATGACGCTCAAGTTTTTTTTTATGCTCAGACCCAAAATGCCAATATTTTACACCGTTCGGAAGAGTACAAGAGGGCAATGGACACAGGAGACTTGACGAGAGCTGTGGA
>JAJTJO010000801.1:0-163320 GCA_024550625.1 Dendroctonus valens
CCCAAGGCGAGTCCTGCGGATTCTCTGCTGCTCCTGTACACACTCTTTCATCACCTTCTCGTCTTTCCTGGTAAGTTGGCCCTTCTTTGAAGGTACACGCCCCGTTTTGTCTGGAAGAGAGCACAAATTTGCTGGAAACTGGATGGCTTTGCAGCTAAACTAAACCTCTACCATGCTCGCCTTCTTCCCAATCCGGACAACACCATCGCTCTTTGCCCTCTTTCGCTCCACCTTCTCTCCTTCGCCGATGACGCCTCTCTAAACCATACTCTCCACCATAATCCTCCCATCGGTCCGCCTCCAAGTCTCTGCTACCAGCACTACTATGTCGTTCAGAGTCTTTTGAGCCATGCCTTTGGAAATAGTGGCTTCTACCTCTATGCTCTTCGTCGTACCTACAATCAGTTTTAAACCATCAAAAAGTGCAATCATTAGTTTTTCAATTCTCCTACTCATAGTCATCGTCCTCATCCCAACTATCCACATGCTTGAGATCGCGATGCCTATCGAAGGAGCGGCCTCTTGGATGGCGCCCCCATCCAGGCCGTCCCTCCCGTCTTCGAGGCTCCTCCTCCCAAGGGCTGACGTCACGCGAACTAGACGAATGACCGCCGGTGGTTTGCTGATTGCCGTGTTGCCATCCGGCTTGTCTTCGTCTGCGCGGGCGCTCATGAGTGTCGTAGTATTCCTCCTCATATGAGTCGGTTGAGCGGCGGTTTGACGGGTAGTATGGAACTGAAGAAAGATTGTTAAAGACCGAGGAAAAAATGGCTTGAAGTAGTGGTGTGAGATCGGTTACTATTCAATACTCGTAACGGCTCGTTACTCATTCAAGTTACTATTCAAGTACTCGTTCTAGTAGTTGACTCTTTCCGAGAACGAGTATGTACTTGAATAATCCTTTTATCCTCTGGTTCAGTATTCGTTACTTCGGATACGGATGAGTAACGAGTACCGAGGACTCGAGTAACGAATAGTTACTTTATTCCCCCCCAGGTTGAATACCTTCAGGGTCAGCAGAGGTCCCACCAGCCCTCTTGGTCGCGATTTTTCTTCCTCGTTCGATTGATTTCGGCTCTTTTTTCCACTCGGTCGGCGATCGGTTGCCGAACTCTTTCGAGTCGCTGGACCAGGGGCTGACGCCCTCCTCGCTTTGAGCCGCACCCTGGATCTCTTTGCTCTCGGAGGAACGCTCGGCTGGTCGAAAATCGCCCACGACTCTCCTTGAACATACGATAATTATAAAAAAGTTATTAAAATGGTGGTTGAGGCGGGTACAGGGTGGTTTCCTCTTAAGTTGACACCCTTCTTAGATCATTTATCATACTACAGTTGTTCATTATTACGCAAATTTTTAAAATCGTCCAACTGCTGTTCGCCTGGAGGTTGCGGCTGGTCTAAAGCCTCTGGCTCGCCTTCAAGATGCGACTCATCTGAAGATATGGGCTCGCATGGAGGTCGGTTCGCCTAAAACCTGTGGCTCGCCTTGAGGTTGCGGCACGGTTAAAGCGTGTGGCTCGCCTAGAGGTTGCGGTTCGTCTGAAGGCTGTGGCTCGCCTTAAGGCTGCGACTTGTCTGAAGGCTGCGGGTCGGTTGGAGGTTGCGACTCGTCTAAAGCTTGCGGCTCGCCTTGAGGTTGCGGCTCGCTTAAAACCTGTGGCTCGCCTAGAGGTTGTGTTTCGTCTGAAGGCTGTGGCTCGGTTGGAGGTTGCGTCTCGTCTAAAGTCTGTGGCTTGCCTAGAGGCAGCGGCTCGTCTGAAGACTGTGGCTCGCCTTAAGGATGCGACATGTCTAAAGGTTGCGGGTCGGTTAAAGGTTCCAACTTGTCTAAAACATGCAGATCGCCTTGAGGTTGCGGCTCGTTTAAAGGCTGTGGCGCGCCTTGAGGTTGTGGCTCGTCTGAAGGCTGTGGCTCGGTTGGAGGTTTCGTCTCGTCTAAAGTCTGTGGCTTGCCTTAAGGTTGCGACTCTGTTAAAGCCTGTGGCTCGCCTAGAGGATGCGGTTCGCCTGAAGACTGTGGCTCGCCTTAAGGCTGCGACTTGTCTGAAGGCTGCGGGTCGGTTGGAGGTTGCGACTCGTCTAAATCCTGCGACTCGTCTAAAGCCTGTGGCTCGCCTAGAGGTTGTGGCTCGTCTGAAGGCTGTGGCTCGGTTAGAGGTTGCGTCTCATCTAAAGTCAGTGGCTTGTCTTGAGGTTACGACTCTGTTAAAGCCTGTGGTTCGCCTAGAGGATGCCGCTCTTCTGAAGGCTGTGGCTCGCTTTGAGGTTGCGACTTGTCTGAAGGCTGCGGCTCGGTTGGAGGTTGCGGCCCGTCTAAAGCATGTGGCTCGCTTGCCATTCTATAGGGCAGGGTTTCCCAACTGTGTCCCGCTGAACCTGAACTGGTTTTCCGCAATATTTTGGAATGGCTTGTAGTGTAACTAGTTATAATTTATTTTTTAACTAAATTTATACAGGGTGTCCCTGAAATGACTGTACAACACTAAACCACAAATTACTTACCCGAAAATAAGACGATCTAGGCAAACTTACCTATATCCAATCTTGCTTCATTTCGCCGCTTTAGGACGCCAAAGTTCTTAAATTAACATGTTTTTTAATGTCAATGGGTGTCAACTTATGAGGAAGCACCCTGTACATGGACAACTATTTACCTGCAGGATCCAGGTTTTTCTTCGCAATATCCGAGTTGCTTCCCGTATTGTCCACCTCCGGGGAACTGCCACTGAGCACATCGGATAGAGAGCCGGAGGTCAATCTGGCATTTGCCTGGATTATTTCCGTTATGGCACTGGGAACTGGACTCTTCATAACTGGGGATCTGGCAGGCGATTTGTCTGGAGTGGCTTCCTTCAGTTTCATTCATGTACTCAATAATGCTCTGCTTGGGCGGTTCTGTAGGCTGCGCTCCTTGTTCGCCACATTAATGTCTTCGACCAGTTTGGCCAAGGTTTTGCTATTGGTCTACCCTCGCTTCTTCACTCCTGATGGCCTGGATTTCGGCTTCGCGAAAATCCTCACTTTTCCCATCATCGGCCCTGCTTAATTTTCCACCTCCACTATCTCCCTTCGAGCGGCCGTACTTGTCATCACCAATCGGAGCCTTGTTTTGTGCCTCCGGCACCTCTTTTTGTTGCATGTAGCTCTTCCGGCTCAGTATCAATCCTTGTCTGCTTAATTCCTCTTGCAGCTCTCTAAACACCGCCATACCTATCAAGGAGGGCTCCGAATTCGAGCTCTGTGTCTCGTGTTGTTGAAGTTGGCCGCGAAATCAGCTGGAAAGTGGGCTTTTCACGGGCTCATTTGCCGCAGAGTCGATTGCGCCTTAATGAAAGTCGACAAGTAATTGGTCAGCTGAACTAGGGTCATGTTGCTTAGTTTGTGCGGAGTGAATCTTCAGGCTTGGCCGCCAGCCTCTATGAGGCCGCTCACAAGTCAAACTGGCTCAGAGTCATGTCCAGGCCATCCAATGAGTTGCTCAAACCCTCATTGCTCGTGGCAAAGTCTGGCAGCCAATCCTGCTCGTCTTCAATGTCTTTGAGGAGGTGGAAGCAGGATACTAGGACTGTTGGGTCGGTCAGGGAAGGACATGGAGTCAAATAGTCTTCATCGCTGGACGTGGTTGGCCTTCCTCGGGCGCTCTGGAGGGCAAGCGTGAAGTCGGACTCAAACTTGGACTTTCGCTGCGGCACTGGACTAAGTGGTGGACTGGAATTCTTTTTTCGTCCTGAAGATCTTTTTCGAAGGTTTCTATGTAGGTCTTCGGAGTGCGGTGGCCGAGGCGGAGGCTTCAGGATTATATCGCTCTGCTTCTTCGGAGGCAAAGGAGGCGGGCCTGGATCTCACCTAAAGTGGAGTGAGGGAGCGGAGGAGGCGGGCTCCGGAATGCTCTCCGACTCTGAAGAATCTCCCACCTCTGCGCATGCACCGCGATAGTTGTATCCGATGCGAAAACCCTCGAAATTATTCGACTTGCTAAACTGCACAGTTTTCGGAACTGGACCTCAACATGGCAGGCTTTGATAGGTTGTTCTGTATCAGCACCTGTACTCTTTGCTCGCTTGTTGCGTGGCGAATTCCGTTCGAATGGGTCCTGTTGGAGAAGTCCGAATCGGCAAAAGGATCCTCCCGCACGAACGGATCCTCCCCGAAAGGATACCGATGCAACATAGCGGAAGTGTTTGAGTAAATTGGCGGTTTTGTCGTTGCGCTAGGCTGATTAAATTGATATTAAACAGATTCTTGTGCTGCGCTGCTATTGGTCGAGGCCAACTCGTTGAGCGGCTTTTTTTCGGCGGATTTTTCAGTTCTTGAAAGAAATGTTTCTATCAATATATGGCTTACTTCTACCGGTACCTAGGGGTAAAATAAAATACCGTTTTCATTTCATTTTGTCAGCAAATCTAACTACGGTCAATCAAAAATATAAACTCAAACTGAACTAAAGGAAAATAATTCGCTTTTGTTGTCCAACAGATTTTATTTTATTTTACCACAGATAGTCTTAGAGATATGGGTTAGTAGCTGATTGCAATGAAGGTGATTAAGTGTTTTGAAGGTTGTGAACTATTTTTTTAGTTTTTATAGAAAAATCACTTGCTTGGGCAAACATATGGGCGATAGATACATGAAGCTCTTTGCCTCTTAAACAGCCCCTAAATTTTTCCATAAATAGACTCTAGTTTCGTTTTAAGCTAATTCAAATCAGTTCTTTCACATCTGAAGATGCAAGCCACTCGTGCTTGTAAAACGTCTGGCAGAAATTCTTTCCACGACGACCTAAAACCCCGAAAAACTCATCAGTGAGTAGATTCCTAATCAGGCTTCAACAACTGAAACTGGTGAGTTGTTCGGGGTCTCAGGTCGAAGCTCGAGTAGAATAAGGAAACTGAGTAATCAAAAATGTACACTGGACTGATCAGTTAGTGACCATCAGCCAGGACTTTACATAAAACTGATGGATTAATGATGAATGGTGCACTAAGCCCAGATACTTTAGAGTGAAATTAACGTCGAAACAAAAAAAAAAACTCAAGAACTCAGTGTGAAAAGGAACACTAAAGCAAAACGAACGCAACCAGGTCCACGCACCAAGAGGAATCCAACTCAGTGAAAACATCACACTGCGAACATAATTTCCAGTTAGTAGCTTCGTGCTTTTCGTCTTTGGGTGGTTCGGGCGCGACCAATGGCGTGGGTTATTCGAAAATATTGCTGTCAAACGACGGATTGAACCAATCGCCGCTCGTGTGTTCTTCGTGCGAAGTGCAAAAATCGTGCGAGAAGGAGAAATCCTTGTTCGATTTGCTGCTGAACAACGAATCAGATGCACTGTCCACAACTAGCAGCAGTATTGGGCGGCGTCTTAGTCGTACTCATCGTACTGCTGCCTTCCGATGTGCGACTGGAACGGTCTCGGCCTGATGAGGGCGGTGGAGGCAGAATAAGCTTCTGAATAGGGAAAGTTGCGGAATGTTTCACTTGTAACTAATCACCACTCCAACTTACATTAACCGGATAGCTTATGAAGCTGTCTCCAAATGGGTCGTCCTTTGATCCGAATGGATCTGAGGGCGTAATTCGTTCCATCTGGTTCAATCCCTGCCTGCAAACTGTTCAGTTCTAACTCTAAATCAACTAAGTCAGCTACAGCAGTGCCGCTGTTTTTACTTTCAGTAGCGCTAGCGCTGCCTTTTGGTTCGTTTTTCGATTTCTCAGAAGGCTAAAATTGGTACGTTAGATGTGGAAGTTGTTCCTTGCCAGTTTTAGCGTCATGCCCACCAATGCCCAACTAATCTCAATGTGAGAATAGAGGCAATTCTATTTGCCTCTATGCTCACAAGAGAACGGAACGAAACAGTGAATCCTGCCATATTCGTGCGCTTTAAAGTGTTGAGCATTTTCCGAAGCAAATACACCAGAAGCGAAAAAGCGGATACATACCCAAGTCTTTTTTTCTTCTTACCTTCGAGACAGAGTTGGGGCTGTCTGAAAAGAGTGGCGATGTGGGTAAATAGCTTTTTTCCAAGTGTTGCTTGGCCAATTCGATTTCCTTCTTTTAAGCGCGGAATACCACTTGGAATAGATCCTTCATAGCTATTACCACCTGTAAGGCCCATTTTTAGAGCAATCTACCTATAAAATTCCAGGCATTTTACCTGACTTGCTGCCTTATCGGTCTTGATACCGAAAAACCTGTGGCCAGTATCAGGAGAACCGAAAATATAACCGAACGCTCTCGAATCGGTCATATCTTGGGCGATAAAGGAGATTTTTATGGCGGGATGGATGGTAGAGACAGTCCTAAAAGTACAACGCTTGTAACACGCAACCAGATTAAATGTACATTCCGATTTACTCCAGTTTTCTCGTCTCGCAGCCTCAACCCATCTATAGCAATGTTAATAGTGATGCGCTGCTTATGCTCCCCAGCCGCTCTAATCGCCATTTTTAGATCGCAAAGTGCCTCTTGGCACATACTATCACCTCTAGAATCAGACACTTCCAAAATGCCGATCAGTTTTGCTTTAAAACTCACTCCATCTCCCAAAAATCTCGTCGTTTCGTTCTTAACTAAAATGACGACTTATTCATTTAAGGGGTGAAAAAGGTCTTTAAGTCAGTAGCTTGGGGACTCCTTAAGTAGTCATGAGCGAGACTAGTCTTGGTCTTGCAAAAAAAAGCAAAATCAAGACTTTTACAAGAGCTCCGTGAGACTCTCGCAAGACTCTTGCAAGAGGTAATTCAATATTGTACCGCATTAAATCTGTCCTCGTAGCCCTTAAATATGATAAATGAAAGTTCTCACTTTAAGTGAGAAAATACTTTTATGCACATTCTATAAACAGTGAAACCTCAAGTAGCAAATAAATACCGTTTTAACAGTTTACCGAAGTTACAGAATCCTTGCGCAGAATTATTATTAAGACTTGCAAGAATCTTGCTGCAAGAGCAAGACTAAAACCGAGACCAAGCAAGTCTTTCTCTGCTCATCACTATCTTAAATATGGCCGGTTTTATTTATGAATTAATTTAATTGATATCAGTGGAGACAGGAAGTGAAGGAGGAAGTGAAAAAGCCGCCCAGATGCGATAAAGTTTATCACTTACATATGTAGCACACATTTTAGCTTCAAACCTGATGTTTTAATTCAATTTAGCGCTATAAATAGGGATTTTTCGCAATTTTGAATACTTAAGCATAAAACTTATAGGGTTTACTTAAAGAGGCAAGCGCGTATATATTATACGACAATGTTATGCACTGTTTACCCATGTTAATGCTTATTGCCAGTCATAAAACAGAGCTCCCAGCTCTAATACTGCAATTAAATTAGTCAACTCGCTTGAATTAGTTTATGAATACCAACCAGCGGACAAGTCATGGCTATGCGCTTAATTTTAGGTGAATTAACACTGGCACTTACACTTTAAAGGGCTTGTTTTCTTCCTGAGGGTTTGCATGGTGGCTGTCAGTTTGGTCTTTGGAGGTAAAAAGTGCTTCCACACTCAGAGCTTGTACTTTTGATAGCTCACTCCAAAGCTGTAGTCAATGTCCTGTTCCAGTTTTCTTCCAGATGGACATCGCTTTTTAAAGTTGCGTTTCCCTTATTGATTCGAACGGCCCTTGATCTACCATAAGGTCTGGGGTGGATAAAGTGACTACTGTGGGGGATGATACACTGCACATGCCCATTGTCGTCCGGTTAAATTATTGATTGAATCGTTGCAGTCTCATTGGTTTAGGCCGCCGTTGTAGTGCATTAAAACACTAATTGGGAATGTTGATTTGGATAATTGCAAGATATTTTCGGGATGCAATCCCCCTTTCAGTGGAACTTGGAAGCCGTTACCAGCTGACAACACTTAACCACTGATTGCATTTGGAAAACACTCACACAAAGTCATTAGAGCGGCTTGTAAGCCGTTTACAATACATGAGAATAGTAAATAATTTAAAAATAGCCAAACAGCATCAACAAAGCGTTGATGGGCATCACTCAATGTCAGCTCTGTTATAAACAACGATTGTCGAAAACCACTGTTGCCAAACGAAAACCACTTCCAGTGGGTCACTAAACTCTGGCTTTGATTGCGATTGTCTCACTAATTCAATATGCTAGAGTGAGATCCATATAGAGCCTCTAATTGAAAATTGGTAGGTAAAAGTGGCAATAGTTTTGACAAGCAATGCACATAACCTAGTTTGCGTAGTCACCTGTCAATACACATAACCTAATCTAAGCTTAGTGTTCAGGTACTGAGCAGTAAAAGCTTTGGAAAATGAACGAACCAAGTTCACTGCAGTTGTGGATGGAAAGCGTGAGTATTGAGTGCGATAGTTGGCTTAACATGTAATCAAACAGTACTTTTAGTTAGAATCCTACATGACGGAAAGTTTCATTCTTAATGCTTTCCGGAAAATGGGCGAAACGCCTTTGAGTGTAAAAGTGATGCGAAACAAGTTTACTGGAGAACCTGCGGGATATTGTTTTGTGCATTTTGCAAACGACGACGACGCCATTGATGCTATGCATAAGTTGAACTCGAAACCAATACCGGGAACGAACCCAGTGGTACGTTTCAGGCTAAATAATGCGAGCAACAATACAAGCCGCCAGTTATTGACAGGGAGTTTTCCGTTTGGGTTGGCGATTTGAGCCCTGATGTGGACGACTATAACTTATACAGGGTGTTCTCGTCAAAATACAACACCATTAAAACCGCCAAAGGTAGGCAGAAGTGGCTGTCGCGTGTGCGGCTTGTCGTCCGTTGATATTGGAACGAAAAACTTTATTTGCAGTTTATCTTAGACAATAGCGGATTCAGTAAAGGTTATGGATTTGTCAGATTTGGCAGCGAAGACGAAATGAGAGACAGTTTAATCACAATGAATGGCTACATTGGTTTGGGGACTAAAGCACTGAAAATAAGTAATGCTGTTCCGAAGCCTAAAGGACCGGGGGGCACTCCTACGAGTGGGTCGCAATCAAATGGGGCCGATAATGGTGGTGCGTACAACCAGTATTACGATCCGTCATCGTATTGGCAAAATTATGCCGCTAATTGGCAGGTAAGTTTCCTATTGAAAAGCCTCTTTTCTATAATATTTATTGTGTATATTTTCCTGACTGTATTTCAACTTAATTCAAAAGAAATTCCTGGGTTCCAGTCAATTTTATTGTTTATTACTTAAAATATTTTACAAATACGTTTCGGTGTCTTTCTCCACCATCATCAGTTGTATGTATGGCTGTTTCTACCTTCACCTTTGGCAAGCCAAGTGAAGGTAGAAACAGCCATACATACAAACTGATGATGGTGGAGAAAGACACCGAAACGTATTTGTAAAATATTTTAAGTAATAAACAATAAAATTGACTGGAACCCAGGAATTTCTTTCCCTAATGTCTAATAATCTAAGCCGATGTAAATAAATAGTGATGAAAACATGGTGGTCCGATTCAGAAGTTTCCAAAGCCCATTTGACTGCCTCTCTGTGAGAGATACGTTGGGCCTCTACATCTTCATCCGTTTCATGAGAGCTTGAGCGTATTTCCTCCTTCAGAATATCCACGTAGCTTATGGATTCCCATGACTCCTCTTGATCGGCTGCCCAATTAATGTGTAAATCATCTTCAATTTGGTTTAACAATCCAGTAACTTCCGTTACTTTTTGTCGATGTCTTCTAATGTTTCTCTATGCTGCCACGTAGACAATGGAGGAAGGTCTTCCGCATCCCAACCATCAACCAGGTTCGGGTTGCACATTTTTCCAAGCCTTCGCCAGTTCAATCACAACATAATATATATTTTTTTAAATTCTGCAGATTTAGTCCAACTTTCTAAGACACAGACACGTTTTAGGACACTTTTTGATTGGATGGGGGGTAAAAATTGGGTCACTGATTTTGAATATTCCATTACGGTTGATTTTTTTTTGTTTAGCAAGGCTATAATATGGATCAGGCGACTGCCGGCCACATGCTCCAAGCACTTACATCACCGCAGCGGATATGAAAAAGGAAGACGAGCTGGAATTGATAGGTAAAAACATATTGCTGAGCTTTCTATTACATATAGAAATGTTTTTCGGGCTTTGAAGCCGTGGTCCATGGGAATTTCTTCCGGACGTTTCGTCCACAACTGCGGTGGACATTATCAAAGGCGATGAGGCAGTGGGCGAAGTGATCTCCCGTGCTTTCCGACTAAGACTGGTTTAACTACTGGATCTTTGTCGTATTTATGCGGTTCGGCCGTGTGAGATCATGCGTGAGGAGTGAGAGGCGCTTCAATGGTTTTGGCGTACACGCTGTTTGCCGCAAAACGCGTTTCCAATCTGGATTAAGGACAGTGACTTCTTCTTTCCTGTTAAAATTGTTGTCATGTTTGAAGATCTCAATGGCCTCTCTGGTTAGTCTCGGATAATACCGTTGAGATTGGTGCAAAATGTCCACTTCATCGATACGTATTTGGTGGCCGTCTAGAAGTGCGTGTTCCGCTACTGCTGATTTTGTATACGGTGTACAGAAAACCGACACATACCGACCGGTACCTGCACAGTGGATCAAACCATCATCCCAGTCAAAAGAGAGGAGTCATTAAAACCCTCACCGAAAGAGCCAGAAGAATTTGCGAACCATATGAGTTAGAAAGAGAATTGACACACCTAGAAAGAGCCTTTGGTTGGAATGGATACAGCAAGAACCAGTTTAATAGAGCAATTCGACCAAGAAACAGTGGAGGTCGTCCTGAGGAAACCGATACGCATGATGAGCGTAAGGGTTGGGCTTGCCTCCCATACATACATGGAGTCACGGACAGGATCGGCAGGACACTGGAGAAACACAGAGTGAAAACAGTCTTTAAACCAACTCGAAACAATCCAACAGACTTTGAGATCGGCCAAGGACAAACGGGATCCTTTATCGGCACCAGGAGTCTACAGGGTTCCATGCAGTTGTGGCAGAGCATATATCGGCACCACAAAACGTAGTGTAAACACGAGGATCACGGAGCATAAAAGAAGTTGCAGATTAGGACAAACAGAAAAATCAGCAGTAGCGGAACACGCACTTCTAGACGGCCACCAAATACGTTTCGATGAAGTGGACATTTTGCACCAATCTCAACGGTATTATCCGAGACTAACCAGAGAGGCCATTGAGATCTTCAAACATGACAACAATTTTAACAGGAAAGAAGAAGTCAAGGTCCTTAATCCAGATTGGAAACGCGTTTTGCGGCAAACAGCGTGTACGCCAAAATCATTGAAGCGGCTTCCACGGCCGAACCGCATAAATGCGACAAAGAATCCAGTAGTTGAGCCAGTCTTAGTTGGAAAGCACGGGAGATCACTTCGCCCACTGCCTCATCGCCTTTGATAATGTCCAACGCAATTGTGGACGAAACGTCAGGAAGGAATTCCCATGGACCACGGCTTCAAAGCCCGAAAAACATTTCTATATGTGATTTGACCGGCCGTGAAAGCCTTCATAGGCTTTCTATTACAGTTTCGACATGTCTAATCCGCATACTTTTCGAAAAAATAACCAGATATTTTCATTAGGAAACGCACCGTACAGGGTGTCCATTTTTCGTTGAATATTGCGGGCATCTCAGTTATTGTTGAAGATAGAGACAAGCCAAACTTAGCTTTAAAAAAATATATTCTCAAGTTTTAATTGGCTAATAAATGCCCATTCCAATAATATACAGTGTGTCCAGTATAAAATGATGTACATGGGGATATTGGAAACCGTTACAGGGTGGACCAAATGGGGAAAAAGTTGCGCAATCAAGTGCCTCTAAATAATATGTCATCATTTTGTTAATTTTAATTATTTATCTTGACCGAACATAAACATGTTATACATGGTTGAAGAGCATATTTAAAGGGGAATTTAAAAATGCAGAACTTCAATATGGCGCCCATAAGAAAAACAAAAGTTGACTTCGGCCTCATTGAACATAGTGGGCCTAGATTATTTTTTACTTTATTTTCAAATTCACGCTCATTTCTTACCCCCACCCTGAAAATTTCGTTATTATATCTTTTATAATAAACACGATATAAAGAATTTTATAAAACGCACTTTTTTCTTTTTTTCCCTGTATATCCGTTGCTATTCTGAGTTCAAAGAAGTTGATGACATATTATTAATAGGCACTTGATTGCGCAACTTTTTCCCCATTTGGTCCACCCTGTATCTTTAACAGTTTCCAATATCCCCATGTACATCATTTTATACTGGACCCACTATATACTGCAAAAACGGACACTCTGTACAAGACTTGCTTATGGAAATAAAGCAGGTGTAATTTTATTTCAGATCATTCGGTTCCGCTGGACATCGACAAGTTAAACCGTGATAAAATCGACCAAGATTGCAACTTCTGGGACGCTCTGGAGAGTTCAAAGTGGCTGCCGTGCGAAGCATTAGAACTTCCGGCGTAATTTCTTACGGCAATCCAAACTAATTAATTGAACATTGAATTTGAAGTAAAAAAAATTGAATAAACAACCATATTATCTGTGTTTTATTCGTCATATAAAAATCTGACTTTCTCATCTCTTCAGGTTAATAACTTCCCCCCTGAATAAAGCGATTCTACCATAATCTCAATTAGTTTACAATAATTGCAAGACACTAAAATTAGTGTTTTTTAACTTCCAGCACAAATTAAAAAAATCAGATTCTAGTGTTTCGTTTCTCGAAAAACATTGGCAAGAATGCAATACAGGCAGGTAATGATGGTTTCAGTTGATTCTCAAACGCACTAAGGTTGATTATTGACTTGTTCCTTTGGACTCAATTTCTAGTTCCTTAGATAACTGCAATTTACTGCAACATTTTTTTCTTCAACTGAAGCCCCATTCTCTTTGCCTGAATTTGTATCATTACCTGCTTCCATTAAAGGCTCTGGTGACTGTCTTCTGAGCTTGCTGGGATTGTAACATTCCTTTCTGGCAAGCTGGGCGTTAAAGGAAGTTTGGCAATCGATTTTTCAGCCACTAGAGTTGCTATAGTCTGAGAGTCCATTTCCACAGGAGCCAATTTCTTTTCAGGCGTAACCATGAACACCTTATATTGTTGGTCGCCTTCTGTGTTCTCTTCTTCGGTGATAATCACTGCCCCTGGGACAAGGTTTTCCGGACTGGAGTCCACATTGGAAGTGCTGGACAGTCGACGGTCCCTCAAGAGTCCAACCGGGAGTTGTGAGGGGGAAGTTGTTTTGTCAATATTGGCCGCTTTCTTGTACGGCCTCTTTTTGGGAACCGTGGACTTGTCGGGAAAATTGAGCGGCTCGTTGAACTTCAATGTGCTTTTGGGCATTCTTCCAAACCTAGTGGGTTTGAGGAACGGTATGAATTCTTCTTCATCTGTGTCGCTTTGGGCGAAATCCGAAATATCTGCATCGCCATCTTTGCCACCGGCAGACTCCATACTGGCTGGGGTTTTTTCATAGGAAAGTTCGGGTGTTTCATCATCGGAATGTACTGATTTCTGTGCATTGGTTGATAGTTTTGGTTTGGTTGGGGCAGATCTATTGGGTTCTTTTCCAAAAATACGTCATTATTGTAGATTTCATTGTTGTGTATATTTTCCTGACTGTACTTCAATTCATTTAAAAAAAATTTCTCCTGGGTTTCAGTCAATTTTATTGTTTATCATTTACAATGTCACAAATACGTTTCGGTGTCTTTCTCCACCATCATCAGTTTGTGCGTATAGTTGTTTCTACCTTCACATTTGACTGGTCACTCAGGCTGAGAGACCAGTCGAATGTGAAGGTAGAAACAACTATACGCACAAACTGATGATGGTGGAGAAAGACACCGAAACGTATTTGTGACATTGTAAATGATAAACAATAAAATTGACTGAAACCCAGGAGAATTTTTTTAAAATTATTGTAGATACAAATGCAAAAAAAAACAAACTATGCTACTTACTTTTTCTCTTTCGGGTTTGTTTTTCAGTTGGTTCTGTTCTGCTTCGCATTTCGTCGAGTTTGATTTTTTGCAAAAGTGCCCTCCTCCTCCCGCTCGACTTCCACTTCCCGCTTCAGATCCGCGAAATTATAGCAGCACGGGTCTTTGATGGCGCGCTCAATAAGTTGAATGTTCTTTTTCTCCTCCTTCTTAAATTTGATCTTCAGCTCTCGCCTGCTCCTGGTCGGGAATAGCTTGGACATTATCGTGAAATCGGTGCCTATCAAGTTGAGCGCTTTGTAGAAACGCACCGTCTCCTTTTGGCTCCATGGCAGCGATCTGGGGGCCTTTTTGTATATCCCATAAGTAGCTGTTGAATCTCCGTCTACTAGTTCGGATTTTTGGATTTGCTCCTTCTGTTTGGTGACTTCTGTATTTTCCAATACCACGCTTTTTTCGTCCAGGATAATTTCGCCCGATGGTCCGATTTTTATTTGCGGCACTGGCAAATTGCTTTTGGATTCGTTTTCTTTTTCAATTTGTTCTTCAGCTTTAGGCGCAACTGGATCATCAACGGATTCTTCTTCTGCCTTTTTGGCTGCGGTTTCCGATTGAGCCCGCTCTCTCTCAATCTTCTGGCTACAAATTTCGGTTATTTGTAGTCTAATATTGGCTTGACTCAGTTGACTGAGTTGCTTACCTCATGGGATTCGAGTTGGGATTATAAAATATCAAATCGATCATCCTTAGTTGCTGTTTATCAGGAGCTGAGCTGCCAAAACGCTTGTGAAAATCGCGCCTTGCTTCCGCCAGCCTTCTAGTCTGCTCGTTCCTGAATATCTTCTTAGGGCTTCCAACTGGCACGTCCTTTTGCTCCAGATGAGGAGTTGTGGGAGTTTGAGGTTCCAGGCAAATCGTTGAGGCCACCGAGCAAACCTGTAGAAACACACATGTGGATTCTACGGCGGCAAACATTGTTTTAGTGGTTTATACCGAATTGTGCCTGTTCCTGCCATAACGCCTGCTTTCATCCTCAGACTCACTGGCGCTGGGTTTTCTGGAATCGAGCCGCGGAATCGGACGTATTCGGGTTCTGTTGATTTTACTGGGACTATTTGGTCCAGTATATTCCGAATCGGAAGAATCCAAGATCATTTTCTTCACAGGAGCTAAATGAGGGCGATGTACTCAAAGATCATTAATGAGCAAACACTTACATGCGGGAAGAGGGTATTCTGGTTGCTGAGTTTCAACCAAAGACGAACATTTCTCACTAATGGGGCTTTTAATCGGCACTTTCGGTGCCTCGTCGTTTGTTTGGGAAGTGGGTAGAATTTTCAATTCATCGAGTATCACAATTTTATTACTGACTGCAGTGGTCTTCGCTTTTAATTCAACATTCAGCTTGCATTCTTCTTGGGGAGTTATGGAGTTTTTCTCAACAATTATGGAGTTTTTGCTCGGAAGCTCCAAATCGTCAGCATCAACAGCCTCAGTGGCGTCTATTGCTGAGGAAAGAGGCGCCTTTTTCCTTTGACTGAAGTTGGTAACTGCCTTTACCCTTGTACGTCTAGAAGCCATCGTTTTGGGGCTGTGATTTTGAAAAAAACTTTATGTTTACTAACTTAAACATACGGACGCTCACCAGAGACGTCTCTAGTTCACTTATACGGCAGGATGAATAGGGTTATGTATACAAATGCAAACTATCTTCTTCCCATGTGAAACTCCGAAGAAAATAGCTGTGATGGTCTCGAAGAATGCGTATATATTAAAAAAAAAATGTTGTTATTCTCGAAAATAGCGAATTTCGGCAACAATTAAATTCTGCTCTCAGCAACACATTAACTGGGCATATAAACATAACAATCCCACGGATTTTATTGCATTTTTCCTCTAGCCTATCTCGTTTAGAGTGTGAGATGAAAAGAGAGAGCTAGCTATGCTGGACGTATTTACACCTCGTATATAAAAAAAGAATTCGCGAAAACGTTATAGCGAAAAAAAGGAATTTTGTGCATATCGCATATATGAGACTAGACTTTTGGTTAAATGGAGATTGGTGTTTGTTAACAGTGTATTTCGTTCAGTGGTTGTTAATTAGTTTTTAAAGTACCTAGAATTTTTCGCACGATGGATGAAGAGTACCTAACGCGTAGGGCTGCGACGTTGGGATACAGGCCCCAAAATGAGGTCATCAGCAATCGTCTGTTGCCTTATGCCGAACATTTAGATGAGGAATCGGAAAAGTTATTCGTTACCATCAAGACCAATTTTGTTAAGGCAGTTTTAGCTCGAGAAATCGGGCCAGGATGCTACTTATGGAGTTTTCAATTATTCAGGTGAAATCTTAGTACTTAAAGGCGCCCTTCTAGAACCAACAGCATACAGCATATGAAATGTACTAATTATTTGCATTTGCTTCAGATACATCAAAATCTATGGGTTCAAATTCTCCAAAGAAGACCACGTTGCTTTAGTTAAGTTGTACTATCAGCTAGTGCTTCTTCCTGATGTGGATACTTGTAGAATAGTTACCTTCTCAATTGGTTTAATGCGACTGTTAAGGTACGTGCTTCCGGTGATTTTATCGAGTAATTGGCCATTTTACGGGGGTAAATCGACTAAATACTGTATGAAACAATGCTGTATCAACTTACAATTGCCAGCGCAAATATTCATCTGCTCGACTACATTTTATTTACGAGGGAGGCCAGTTAATTTGCTTACAGCCATTTTCATACGAACAGTATTAGTGTATGCTGTGCATCTGTTTAGAACTAACCATATCGACGAATTGCAAGAAAATTTTTTATTTTATTTTAGGAAATATACTCTTTTAAGCAGAGATGACTTACAACTGGAATGGAGACCTCTTTACGAACTTTATCGAAGAGTGTCTAAAAAAAACGGGTCCTTTCTTCAAAAATACCGATATTTTCTGGACGTTTTAAACGCCCTTACGAGCACTATAAAGGCCTGCCGAATGTGAGTATAAAATATTATTTTATGTTAGAATATCGGGATTTGGAGCGGTGTAAAACCAAAAACCGAGGTTTTGCCATCCACAGGCCCAACTATTTTGCGGCCAAGGCATGCCGATTTTCGAAATTTCTTCACTTGTTTTGAGCGATTTTGATTATTTTGAACCCAAGTCATAATTCGACCAAAAATTGGTAATTCGCCTACTAAAAGTTTTAAAAACAATTTCGAAACTTCCTCCACAAAGTGCTAAATATGGACAAAAGGCTGCTCCAAAGGGATCAGAATTTTCCGAAAAAAACCTTCACTAACAGAAGGGCTAAACCGAATATCCAGTAGAAACTCTTCAGGGGCGCTGATATTTCAAAGCTTCATAAACGATTTCAAACAGATTTTGTTGAGTATTTTTGCAGATTTAGCCCCTTATAGCCCATTTAGCCCCATGCGGTCCAATTTTCGGAATTTCTTCGCTTCTTTTGAACGATTGTTTTAAATCCTGCAAGACCTGCCAAGGGATAATTTGGCCAAAAATCGGCCTTAGAAAAAATCGCGATTTTTCAAGAAAATAATCAAAATTTGGCAAGAAACTCAAAAATCTTCAGTAGCTCGCTTATTGACTGTTTCGGAAAAAAGTGAATTAAAGTTTTTTACCAAAAAAAGAGGTTAATCGCATTTACAGCACAAAATACAGGCTCCAAAAGGATCAGAAATTTCTCTAAAAAAACCAGTACAGGCTCTTAAGGGAACTGAAACAATTCTCCTTAAATCCCCCAAATTCTCTTCAACTGAGCCCATTTTCGCACGCAGATTTAGGCCCAATTCAAAATTTGGCAAGAAACTCAAAAACCTTCAGTAGCTCGCTTATTGTCCGTTTCAGAAAAAAGTGAATTCAAACTTTTTTATGAGCTTTGGCTTCTTTTATCCAGCTGAGGGCTTAAAATGCCTCCAATGTTTTCAGTTTCGGCAATATGAGCGATTTTCTGTAAACAACGTTTTTTGCCAGTTTCTCCCAAACTATGCATGGAAGAATATAGAGATTTCAGTGCAAAATTCCTCCTGATCTGCCGGACATTTTGTCAATAGCTTTTTTTTTGCCTAGAAAGCCTAGTTTTTGACCAAAAAAAAGAGGTTGATCGCATTTACAGTACAAAATACAGGCTCCAAAAGGATCAGAAATTTCTCTAAAAAAAAACAGTACAGGCTCTTAAGGGCACTGAAACAATTCTTAAATCCCCCAAATTCTCTTCAACTGAGCCCATTTTTGCACGCAGATTTAGCCCAATTCAAAATTTGGCAAGAAACTCAAAACCTTCAGTAGCTCGCTTATTGACCATTTCAGAAAAAAAGTGAATTCAAACTTTTTTATAAGCTTTGGCTTCTTTTATCCAGCTGAGGGCTTAAAATGCCTCCAATGTTTTCAGTTTTGGCAATATAAGCGATTTTCTGTAAACAACGTTTTTGCCAGTTTCTCCCAAACTATGCATGGAAGAATATAGAGAATTCAGCGCAAAATTCCTCCTGATCTGCAGGACATTTTGTCAATAGCCTTATTTTTGCCTAGAAAGCCTAGTTTTTGACCAAAAAAAGAGGTTAATCGCATTTACAGCACAAAATACAGGCTCCAAAAGGATCAGAAATTTCTCTAAAAAAAACAGTACAGGCTCTAAGGGAACTGAAAACAATTCTCCTTAAATCCCCCAAATTCTCTTCAACTGAGCCCATTTTCGCACGCAGATTTAGGCCCAATTCAAAATTTGGCAAGAAACTCAAAAACCTTCAGTAGCTCGCTTATTGTCCGTTTCAGAAAAAAGTGAATTCAAACTTTTTTATAAGCTTTGGCTTCTTTTATCCAGCTGAGGGCTTAAAATGCCTCCAATGTTTTCAGTTTTGGCAATATGAGCGATTTTTTGTAAACAACGTTTTTGGCAGTTTCTCCCAAACTATGCAAGGAAGAATATAGAGAATTCAGTGCAAAATTCCTCCTGATCTGCCGGACATTTTATCAATAGCCTTATTTTGCCTAGAAAGCTTAGTTTTTGACCAAAAAAAAGAGAGGTTAATTGCTTTTACAGCACAAAATACAGGCTCCAAAAGGATCAGAAATTTCTCTAAAAAAACCAGTACAGGCTCTTAAGGGAACTGAAACAATTCTCCTTAAATCCCCCAAATTCTCTTCAACTGAGCCCATTTTCGCACGCAGATTTAGGCCCAATTGGGCGCAATAAACTTCTAATGTCTCATTTAACTCCCTTTAAAAGCCTGAAGCCTGAAGATGGACAATTTTCGACTTTCCTTTGCTTATTGTGAGCGATTTTTGTTTTTACATCGCCCAAATTTCCCCAGGAATTTGTGTCCAAAATCAAAGTAGTTTGCGTGTTTTTTTCGCAAAAAACTGATTAAATTCGGTAAATTGGGTAAAATTTAGAACACTAGTTTTAGTTTTGTGGTGCTTTTTTGGAACTAGAGTATATTAAACTTCAGGTACTTTCCCGCATCGGCAACGCAAGAAATCCTGGACGAATTTAAACCTTTGCTGTGCCCAGTGATCCGCGATTCCATTGAGACCACTTCCAGTGAATTGCAACTTTTTCTGCCGACTGCGGTTAAACCAGAAGAGGCCGACATCAGCTACAACTTGTGGCTTCACGAATTTATGGTGCTTATGAAGACGAACCCGATTGGCACTGTCTGGGAATATGTGAGTCGTTTAAATTCCCACATTTCATTTGTAGTGATGGGCGAGACCAAGGGCTCAGACCTTTTGCCTTAAACTCCTCACTCCATCTCTCAAAAATGTTATTCCATTTCTTTTGGTTAGCAAAACCAAGACCACGACCATGCAAGTCCTGGTCTTGGTATTGCTTGGCCCATCACTACTAAATTCAAATAGAATTTGATGCCGATTTTGTGCAATCTGGCCCGATTTCAAATGGGTCGCATCGACTGGAGTCCGTATGTTTCCGAAATTTTCGCACGATTCATAAGATCGTCACCACTGAACAGAGAATTGCAGCAGCGGATGAACGGAAATTTTCAAGGCATCGATAGGATGACAATGGCTGATTGGATCGTGTTAACTTTAAATGGAGACCGAAACCCGACCTTTTTTTATTTAGAAAAACTGATGCGAAAGCTTTCAATGCACGAAATTGCCACAGAGAAAAGGTACCTAGCTTTGCCAGGTGTTATGGTAATTGGCAAAAGTCTCTTTTATTCTACAGGAACGGCCCATACATACGCTCATTTCTGTACAAATTGTCCAAATGTTTCGTTCAAAGAGTGAGCATGGAACGCTCTTCTATCAATTCCTGGACCAACAACGCTCCGGACGACTTCAAACTGACCGACGCTGATGTAGATCGATTCGTTAGCATTCTACAGCCATGCATTCAAATTCAGATGTTTTGCGACCCGCATATATCCATCGAGTTCACAATGGTCCTTTCCTATTTATCGTCGCTCAGACCGAACTTGATCATACCACATATACTGGAAAAATTGCACTCATTTATGCAAAGTTCGTCTGAAGTTAATTTAAATATTTGCATTAAAGCTGCGACTGCTGTGTCAAGGTGAGCGATGGTATTCTGTGCTGTCCGTTTTCATTGAAATGCAGTCCTAGGGCTTCTTTAGCACAACAAAACCATTAGGAACTGCTGAGTTCTCGCGCTTCCGACCTAATGTTATCGGGACTTTTAGTTGCTTTTGGTCTCAACACGAGGCCGGTTCTCAATGAAATGTACCTACAGGTACATCTAAATAGCGTCTTTTATCACTAAAAGCTCCCAGTTCATTGTCAGCCGATTTTAAGATTTCAAAAACCTGAAAAAAGCGCAGATTTCGTGCTTTCGCCCGAAGTTTTCAGATGCCGGAAGTTGCAAAAGACGCTGCAAGTACGAGTTGCACTTAAATTGACTCCAAATTAAGAGCAATGTTTTGAATTGCAACATTTTTAGCTTTCAGCCAAGCGGAGATTTGGAGCTTTCGAATGCAGGTTTCTGATAACTGAAGTTTTTGATTTAAAAAAAGCTTCAGCCGGAAAGTCCGAGAAAAATTAGTTTTCCGAAACCTTCCACACTTTTCACCCCAAAACGAGTTCAATTTTGGAAATATTTTTATTTTTCAAAAAAAAAGAAATTTTGAACTTTCGCTTACGGTTTTCAAATGCCGGAATTTCGAAAAAACGCTGCAACCTACGACCAGATTTGACCGGGAAACTAATTTTTTTCAAACCATCTGAACTTTTGATCAGAACGAAAACAATTTTCGCCCGATTTTTAAATTTCAAAAACAAGAAAAAGCTCGTATTTCCGGCTTTGAAATGCAGGTTTCAGATAACGGAAGTTCCTGATAGACCAAACGCTACCGCCGGGTGCACTGAGAAAAACTTTTTCGAAACTCTCCCCACTTTTCACGCCAAAACGAGTTCAATATTAGGAAGAAAATCGGAGATTTCGAGCTTTCGCTCGCAGTTTTCAAACGCCGGAAGAGCGAAAATACGCTGCATCTAAGACCAGATTTGACCGGAAAAGTAGTTTTTTTTTCAAACCATCCACACTCTTCTATTTGGAACGAGTTCAATTATGGTCGGATTATTAAATATCAAAACCAGAAAAAAGCGCAGATTTTCAGCTTTCCAATGCGAGTTTTCCTTACTGAAGTTCCTGAAAACATAAAAGATACAGCTGGATTGACCCAGAAAAATTCGTGATTTGAAACCCTCCACACTTTTCATGCCTAAACCAGTTCAAGTTTGGGACGATTTTAAATGTTAAATAATAAAGAAATGCGCAGATTTCGAGCTTTCGCCCATAGTTTCCACCAATGCCGGAAGTTCGAAAAGGCGCTGCAATTACAAGCAGATTTGACCGGGAAAGTAATTTTTTTCAAACCAACCACACTCTCCTGATTCGAAAGAGTTCAATTATGGCCCGATTTTTTATTTCAAAAACCAGAAAATGCGAATATTTCCAGCTTTCCAATGCGAGTTTCCCTTACGGAAGTTCCTAAAAATATTAAACATACAGCAGGATGAAGCCAGAAAATCTCGTTTCTTCGAAACCCTCCACACTTTTCACGCCAAAACAAGTTCAAGTTCGGGACGATTTTTAAATGTTAAATAATAAAGAAATGTGCAGATTTCGAGCTTTCGCCCACAGTTTCCCAATGCCGGAAGTTCGAAAAGACGCTGCAACTACGACCAGATTTCACCGAAAAAGTAATTTTTTCAAACCATCCACACTCTCCTGATTGGAACGAGTTCAATTATGGTCCCATTTTTAAATTTCAAAAACCATAAAAAAACGCAGATTTTCAGCTTTCCAATGCGAGTTTCCCTTGCGGAAGTGCCTGAAAATATAAAAGATACAGTAGGATGAACCCAGAAAATCTCGTTTTTTCGAAACCTTCCACACCTTACACGCCAAAACTAGTTCAGTTTCGGGACGATTTTAAATGGCAAAAAAAGCATAGAAAAGTGGACATTTCGAGCTTTTGCGCACGGTTTCCAAATACCGGAAGTTCAAACAGGCGCTGCAACTACGAGCAGATTTGACCGGGAAAGTAATTTTTTTCAAACCAACCACACTATCCTGATTCGAAAGAGTTCAATTATAGCGCGACTTTTTGTTTCAAAAACCTGTTCTGATCAGTACAGTGTAAGCCTTCAAGCAAACCACTTCTGAAGATGCCAGCCGCACTTGCTTGCGAAACGTCAAGAAGAAATTCTACCGAACGACGGCCTAAAAACCCGAAAAACCTACTTGTTTCATAAAAGGTACAGCCGGATGAACCCAGAAAAGTTTGTTTTCAAAACCTTCTTCACTTTTCACCCCAAAACCAGTTCATGCTCGGAACGATTTGAAATTTTCAAAATACGTAGAAAAAGGGAAATTTCGAATGTTCACCAGCAGTTTTCAATTGCCGGAAGTTTGGAAAAACGCTAGAAGCACGGTTGAATGTAACCGGAAAAGTATTTTTACCAAACTATCCGCACTCGAAACGAGTTCAATTAGGATCCGATTCTGAAATTTCAAACCTCTTGCTCGCCGTGGTTTGCTCGGCGCAACAATCACCTCTGAAGATGCGAACCACTCGTGTTGGCGAAACGTAAGGAAGAACTCCATTCTACGGCGACTTCAAATCCCGAAAAATTCACCAGTTTCCAATGCATTTGTTGTGCCGAGCACAATGATTGAACAACAAAACTGAACGGCAGGTTTTAAATCAGTGACGTGCCCGAAGGGCCTTTCAGGGTTTTTACTAAAGTTTCGCCAGCACGACGAGCTTACACCTTCAGAGGTGGCTTGCTGGGCGAACCACCAGCAGTTTCCATATTTATGTTCTTTTTTAGATACATCGTCCAAGGATCGGAAAACAATTATCCTGAAGGTCCGAAACTAATTATTGCTCTTATGTTCAAACTTATGCCAAAAATACATATAGTAAACGATAAAGCAATAATGAAATCAACCATCGTGTTCATGCATCGTGTTGTCAGCATGATCCCATTGATCGATTGTTCAGATGCATTTAGGTATTATAACGATCTGTCGGAAGATGAAAAATTTATTTGTAAAGAAACTGGACTGTTTCAATTATTTATCGGGCATTTTTCGGATCTGCTACTTAATTGTGTCGCATTCATTTCTTTGGAACCCTACGGAATACATAGGACGAGCGTCGAGCTCGTGTATGAGATGAGTAAGCTTTTTTGGTTGATGCTCATGCAGTCTTCGCCTCAAATATTTCAGGTGAGTATGAATGAGTAGCCTGGAACCACTTGAAAACCATTAAAAACAACCGCTTTCAGGTTGCCTTGTGGAAGTTTTATGATTTTCTTAGTCAAAGCGATTCTGGTAGATGAAGTGGCACAGTCAATAGTCGCAAAAGTTGCCCATTATTTTGCTATTGTCAACCCTGCTGAATCCTTCAAGCTGCTTCTACCGTTTTTGTTTAATTCTGTCAATGACACTCTGCAACGAAACCAACACATGAGCGAAGAATATTATATCGATCCAAAGTTCTTGTATCATTTTTGCGTGCTGTCAGAGGTGAGTAGAAAACTCGGATACTCGCACAAGATTTCCTTGCAAAATGTTCTCTTATAGCTGGTATGTGGAAGAGACGAACTATTGAAGCATTTGGACAGCTTGAGGAGTCTTCTCGATAAAACGCTTCATTTCAGGTGTGTGCGGGTCCAACTAATATCAGCCCGAATGCTGCAAGTGATCATTTATTCGCTAACGGAAACTGATCCAATTGAGTATCGAAGTTCATCTGTCGATTATGCGACTTCGGTGGCAAACTTTTTGCCGATTCGGTTAGTTGGAAAGTGTTTTCCCAAACGTTTATCAAAACCTACGTTATAGGGAATGGGCAAAGTCTTATAAACTCCAGGACGTCAATATCCGCTGGTACACGCCCAAAGAACCTGCAATTCAGGCTGCTCAGAACTTGATCATCGAATACTTGACTCCTGAATTACACCGTTTTGTCATGTGGATTGAAAAAAAGCAGGTTTTAAACACTCCGGAGCTTAGATGCAGCTTAAATATTGTATTTGCAATCTTATCCTGCGGCTCACTGTTGCCTATGTGGGAAGAACCCCCTATTCAGCTGTAAGATATTTCCTTCAGAGTGGTTCAGACAAAATGCAATTTGTTTGGCGATTTTAGAATGGATTCGGTTATAGAACCAGTTTATTTGGATTATAAACTGTCGCTTGAACGAAAAATTACACTGCCACAAGGTTGTAAATGTTCGAAAAACCATTGTTTCGATCATGTGGAAGGTCCAGCAAACATTATTGGCTAGAGGCCAACCAGACTCTGAACTTTTGAAATGTATTGCATGTGTAAGTAAAATATTTTTTTCTTGATCCCCTGGTGCAAAGTACGTACTTTCGCCACGCACCTTTGTGACTGAAAAAATTAACAAAATTTTCTACATCACGCCACCTTTTTGCTCATATTTCAGGAACTGGATAACATGATACATAACACATTCATACAGTAAAATATCAATTGGGAAATGCGGGCAGTTTTCACACAAGACGCCAAAATTTAACGAAAACTAATAGTTTCGCGCCTTAAAATTTTAAAGCCTAAAGTCCACTCAAGGATTACGCCACATTTTTCGTCGAATCTCAAAAATCTTTTGAGCTGCAGAGCCTGTTTTCCCACGATTTCACGGAGAATTTCGTGCAAAAAATTTCCAAAATTTCCCACATGACGCCACCTTTTTGCTCATATTTCAGGAACACATTGCGCTAGCGCACTCATTTCTGCACCACTGGATAACACGATAAATAACACATTTATACAGTAAAATATCAATTGGGAAATACGGGCAGTTTTCACACAAGAAGCCAAAATTTAACGGAAACTAATAGTTTTGCGCGTTAAAATTTTAAAGCCTAAAGTCCACTCAAAGATTACGCTACATTTTTCGTCGAATCCCAAAAATCTTTTGAGCCGCAGAGCCCGTTTTCCACGATTTCACGGAGAATTTCGTGCAAAAAATTTCCTACATGACGCCACCTTTTTGCTCATTTTTCAGGAACAAATTGCGCTAGCGCACTCATTTCTACACCACTGGATAACACGGTAAATAACACATTTATACAGTAAAATATTCAATTGGGAAATACGGGCAGTTTTCACACAAGAAGCTCAAAATTTAACGGAACTAAATAGTTTTGCGCGTTAAAATTTTAAAGCCTAAAGTCCACTCAAAGATACGCCACATTTTTGCTCGAATCCCAAAAATCTTTTGAGCTGCAGAGCCTGTTTTCCACGATTTCACGGAGAATTTCGTGCAAAAATATTCCAAAATTTCCACATGACGCCACATTTTTGCTCATATTTCAGGAACAAATTGCGCTAGCGCACTCATTTCAACCCACTGGATAGCACGATAAATAACACATTTGTACAGTAAAATATCAATTGGGAAATGCGGGCAGTTTTCACACAAGAAGTCCAAAATTTAACGGAAACTAATAGTTTTACGCGTTAAAATTTTAAAGCCTAAAGTCCACTCAAGATTACGCTACATTTTTCGTCGAATCCCAAAATCTTTTGAGCCGCAGAGCCCGTTTTCCACGATTTCACGGAGAATTTCGTGCAAAAAATTTCCAAAATTTCCCACATGACGCCACATTTTTGCTCATATTTCAGGAACAAATTGCGCTAGCGCACTCATTTCAACACCACTGGATAACACGGTAAATAACACATTTAAACAGTAAAATATCAATTGGGAAATAAGGGCAGTTTTCACACAAGAAGCCAAAATTTAACGGAAACTAATAGTTTTGCGCGTTAAAATTTTAAAGCCTAAAGTCCACTCAAAGATCACGCCACATTTTGCTCGAATCCCAAAAATCTTTTGAGCTGCAGAGCCTGTTTTCCCACGATTTCACGGAGAATTTCGTGCAAAAAATTTCCAAAATTTCCCACATGACGCCACATTTTTTGCCCATATTTCAGGAACAAATTGCGCTAGCGCACTCATTTCAACACCACTGGATAGCACGATAAATAACACATTTGTACAGTAAAATATCAATTGGGAAATGCGGGCAGTTTTCACACAAGAAGCCAAATTTAACCGAAACTAATAGTTTTGGCGCTTTAACATTTTAATGCGTAAAGTCCACTCAAAGATTGCGCCACATTTTTCGTCGAATCTCAAAAATCTTTTGAGCTGCAGAGCCTGTTTTCCCACGATTTCACGGAGAATTTCGTGCAAAAATTTCCAAAATTTCCCACATGACGCCACATTTTTGCTCATATTTCAGGAACAAATTGGCGCTAGCGCACTCATTTCAACACCACTGGATAACACGGTAAATAACACATTTATACAGTAAAATATCAATTGGGAAATAGGGCAGTTTTCACACAAGAAGCCAAAATTTAACGGAAACTAATAGTTTTGCGCGTTAAAATTTTAAAGCCTAAAGTCCACTCAAAGATCACGCCACATTTTTGCTCGAATCCAAAAATCTTTTGAGCTGCAGAGCCTGTTTTCCCACGATTTCACGGAAGAATTTCGTGCAAAAAATTTCCAAAATTTCCCACATGACGCCACATTTTTGCTCATATTTCAGGAACAAATTGCGCTAGCGCACTCATTTCAACACCACTGGATAGCACGATAAATAACACATTTGTACAGTAAAATATCAATTGGGAAATGCGGGCAGTTTTCACACAAGAAGCCAAAATTTTAACCGAAACTAATAGTTTGCGCTTTAACATTTTAATGCGTAAAGTCCACTCAAAGATTGCGGCCACATTTTTCGTCGAATCTCAAAAATCTTTTGAGCTGCAGAGCCTGTTTTCCCACGATTTCACGGAGAATTTCGTGCAAAAAAATTTCCAAAATTTCCCACATGACGCCACATTTTTGCTCATATTTCAGGAACAAATTGCGCTAGCGCACTCATTTCAACACCACTGGATAACACGGTAAATAACACATTTATACAGTAAAATTATCAATTGGGAAATAAGGGCAGTTTTCACACAAGAAGCCAAAATTTAACGGAAACTAATAGTTTTGCGCGTTAAAATTTTAAAGCCTAAAGTCCACTCAAAGATCACGCCACATTTTTGCTCGAATCCCAAAAATCTTTTGAGCTGCAGAGCCTGTTTTCCCACGATTTCACGGAGAATTTCGTGCAAAAAATTTCCAAAATTTCCCACATGACGCCACATTTTTGCTCATATTTCAGGAACAAATTGCGCTAGCGCACTCATTTCAACACCACTGGATAGCACGATAAATAACACATTTGTACAGTAAAATATCAATTGGGAAATGCGGGCAGTTTTCACACAAGAAGCCAAAAATTTAACCGAAACTAATAGTTTTGCGCTTTAACATTTTAATGCGTAAAGTCCACTCAAGATTGCGCCACATTTTTCGTCGAATCTCAAAAATCTTTTGAGCCGCAGAGCCCGTTTTCCACGATTTCACGGAGAATTTCGTGCAAAAAATTTCCTACATGACGCCACCTTTTTGCTCATTTTTCAGGAACAAATTGCGCTAGCGCACTCATTTCTACACCACTGGATAACACGGTAAATAACACATTTATACAGTAAAATATCAATGGGGAAATAAGGGCAGTTTTCACACAAGAAGCCAAAATTAACGGAAACTAATAGTTTTCGCGTTAAAATTTTAAAGCCTAAAGTCCCCTCAAAGATCACGCCACATTTTGCTCTGAATCCCAAAAATCTTTTGAGCTGCAGAGCCTGTTTTCCCACGATTTCACGGAGAATTTCGTGCAAAAAATTTCCAAAATTTCCCACATGACGCCACATTTTTGCCCTATTTTCAGGAACACATTGCGGCTTAGCGCACTCATTTCAACACCACTGGATAGCACGATAAATAAACACATTTGTACAGTAAAATATCAATTGGGAAATGCGGGCAGTTTTCACACAAGAAGCCAAAATTTAACCGAAACTAATAGTTTTGCGCTTTAACATTTTAATGCGTAAAGTCCACTCAAAGATTGCGCCACATTTTCGTCGAACTCTCAAAAATCTTTTTGAGCTACAGAGCCTGTTTTCTCACGATTTCACGAAGAATTTCGTGCAAAAAATTTTCGAAAATTTCCCATACATGACGCCACCTTTTTGCTCATATTTCAGGAACAAATTGTGCCAGCGCACTCATTTCTACACCAATGGATAACACGATAAATAACACGTTTATACAGTAAAATACCAATTGGGAAATGTGGCCAGTTTTCACACAAGAAGCCAAAATTTAACGGAAACTAATATTTTGCGCGTTAAAATTTAAAGCCTAAAGTCCACTCAAAGATCACGCCCACATTTTTGCTCGAATCCCAAAATCTTTTGAGCTGCAGGAGCCTGTTTTCCACGATTTCACGGAGAATTTCGTGCCAAAAAATTTCCAAAATTTCCCACATGACGCCCACATTTTTGCTCATATTTCAGGAACAAATTGCGCTAGCGCACTCATTTCTACACACTTGATAACACGATAAATAACACTATTTGTACAGTAAAATATTAATTGGGAAATGCGGGCAGTTTTCACACAAGACAGTCCAAAATTTAACGGAAACTAATAGTTTGCGCGCCTTAAAATTTTAAAGCCTAAAGTCCACTCAAAGATCACGCCACATTTTTCGTCGAATCCCAAAATCTTTTGAGCTGCAGAGCCTGTTTTCCCACGATTTCACGGAGAATTTCGTGTAAAAAATTTCCAAAATTTCCCACATGACGCCACATTTTTGCTCATATTTCAGGAACAACATTGCGCTAGGCGCACTCATTTCAACACCACTGGATAGCACGATAAATAACACATTTGTACAGTAAAATATCAATTGGGAAATGCTGGGCAGTTTTCACACAAGAAGCCAAAATTTAACCGGAAACTAATAGTTTTGCGCTTTAAAATTTTAATGCGTAAAGTCCACTCAAAGATTACGCCACATTTTTCGTCGAATCTCAAAAATCTTTTGAGCTGCAGAGCCTGTTTTCCCACGATTTCACGGAGAATTTCGTGCAAAAAATTTCCAAAATTTCCCACATGACGCCACATTTTTGCTCATATTTCAGGAACAAATTGCGCTAGCGCACTCATTTCTACACCACTTGATAACACGATAAATAACACATTTGCACAGTTAAAATATCAATTGGGAAATGCGGGCAGTTTTCACACAAGAAGCCAAAATTTAACGAAACTAATAGTTTTGCGCTTTAACATTTTTAATGCGTAAAGTCCACTCAAAGATTGAGCCACATTTTTCGTCGAATCTCAAAAATCTTTTGAGCTGCAGAGCCTGTTTTCCCACGATTTCACGGAGAATTTCGTGCAAAAAATTTCCAAAATTTCCCACATGACGCCACCTTTTTGCTCATATTTCAGGAACAAATTGTGCCAGCGCACTCATTTCTACACCACTGGATAACACGATAAATAACACGTTTATACAGTAAAATACCAATTGGAATCGTGGCCAGTTTTCACACAAGAAGCCAAAATTTAACGGAAACCTAATAGTTTTGCGCGTTAAAATTTTAAAGCCTAAAGTCCACTCAAAGATTGCGCCACATTTTTGCCTCGAATCTCAAAAATCTTTTGAGCTGCAGAGCCTGTTTTCCCACGATTTCACGGAGAATTTCGTGCAAAAAATTTCCAAAATTTCCCACATGACGCCACATTTTTTGCTCATATTTCAGGAACAAATTGCGCTAGCGCACTCATTTCACACCACTGGATAGCACGATAAATAACACATTTGTACAGTAAAATATCAATTGGGTAATGCGGGCAGTTTTCACACAAGAAGCCAAAATTTCACGAAAACTAATAGTTTTGCGCTTTAACATTTTAATGCGTAAAGTCCACTCAAATATTGCGCCACATTTTTCGTCGAATCTCAAAAATCTTTTGAGCTGCAGAGCCCGTTTTCCCACGATTTCACGGAGAATTTCGTGCAAAAAATTTCCAAAATTTCCCACATGACGCACCTTTTTGCTCATATTTCAGGAACACATTGCGCTAGCGCACTCATTTCTGCACCACTGGATAACACGATAAATAACACATTTATACAGTAAAATATCAATTGGGAAAATGCGGGCAGTTTTCACACAAGAAGTCAAAATTTAACGGAAACTAATAGTTTTGCGCCTTAAAATTTTAAATCCTAAAGTCCACTCAAAGATTACGCCACATTTTTGGTCGAATCTCAAAATCTTTTGAGCTGCAGAGCCTGTTTTCCCACGATTTCACGGAGAATTTCGTGCAAAAAATTTACAAACTTTCCCACATGACGCCGCCTTCTTGCTCATATTTCAGGAACAAATTGCGCTAGCGCACTCATTTCTACACCACTTGATAACACGATAAATAACACATTTATACAGTAAAATATCAATTGGGAAATGCGGGCAGTTTTCACACAAGAAGCCAAAATTTAACGGAAACTAATAGTTTTGCGCGTTAAAATTTTAAAGCCTAAAGTCCACTCAAAGATTACGCCACATTTTTCGTCGAATCTCAAAAATCTTTTGAGCTGCAGAGCCTGTTTTCCCACGATTTCACGGAGAATTTCGTGCAAAAAATTTCCAAAATTTCCCACATGACGCCACCTTTTTGCTCATATTTCAGGAACAAATTGCGCTAGCGCACTCATTTCTACACCACTGGATAACACGATAAATAACACATTTATATAGTAAAATATCAATTGGGAAATGCGGGCAGTTTTCACACAAGAAGCCAAAATTTAACCGAAAACTAATAGTTTTGCGCTTTAACATTTTAATGCGTAAAGTCCACTCAAAGATTGCGCCACATTTTTCGTCGAATCTCAAAAATCTTTTGAGCTGCAGAGCCGTTTTTCCCACGATTTCACGGAGAATTTCGTGCAAAAAATTTCCAAAATTTCCCACATGACGCCACATTTTTGCTCATATTTCAGGAACAAATTGCGCTAGCGCACTCATTTCAACACCACTGATAACACGATAAATAACACATTTGCTACAGTAAAATATCAATTGGTAAATGGCGGGCAGTTTTCACACAAGAAGCCAAAATTTCACCGAAAACTAATAGTTTTGCGCTTTAACATTTTAATGCGTAAAGTCCACTCAAAGATTGCGCCACATTTTTCGTCGAATCTCAAAAATCTTTTGAGCTGCAGAGCCCTGTTTTCCCACGATTTCACGGAGAATTTCGTGCAAAAAATTTCCAAATTTCCCTACATGACGCCACCTTTTTGCTCATATTTCAGGAACAAATTGTGCCAGCGCACTCATTTCTACACCACTGGATAACACGATAAATAACACCGTTTATACAGTAAAATACCAATTGGGAAATGTGGCCAGTTTTCACACAAGAAGCCAAAATTTAACCGGAAACCAATAGTTTTGCGCGTTAAAATTTTAAAGCCTAAAGTCCACTCAAAGATTGCGCCACATTTTTCGTCGAATCTCAAAAATCTTTTGAGCTGCAGAGCCTGTTTTCCCACGATTTCACGGAGAATTTCGTGCAAAAAATTTCCAAAATTTCCCACATGACGCCACATTTTTGCTCATATTTCAGGAACAAATTGCGCTAGCGCACTCATTTCAACACCACTGGATAACACGATAAATAACACATTTGTACAGTAAAATATCAATTGGGTAAATGCGGGCAGTTTTCACACAAGAAGCCAAAATTTCACGAAAACTAATAGTTTTGCGCTTTAACATTTAATGCGTAAAGTCCACTCAAAGATTGCGCCACATTTTTCGTCGAATCTCAAAAATCTTTTGAGCTGCAGAGCCCGTTTTCCTATGATTTCACGGACAATTTCGTGCAAAAAATTTCCAAAATTTCCCACATGACGCCACCTTTTTGCGCATATTTCAGGAACAAATTGTGCTAGCGCACTCATTTCTGCACCACTGGATAACACGATAAATAACACATTTATACAGTAAAATATCAATTGGGAAATGCGGGCAGTTTTCACACAAGAAGCCAAAATTTCACGGAAACTAATAGTTTTGCGCCTTAAAATTTTAAAGCCTAAAGTCCACTCAAAGATTACGCCACATTTTTGGTCGAATCTCAAAAATCTTTTGAGCTGCAGAGCCTGTTTTCCCACGATTTCACGGAGAATTTCGTGCAAAAAATTTACAAACTTTCCCACATGACGCCGCCTTCTTGCTCATATTTCAGGAACAAATTGCGCTAGCGCACTCATTTCTACACCACTTGATAACACGATAAATAACACATTTGTACAGTAAAATATCAATTGGTAAATGCGGGCAGTTTTCACACAAGAAGCCAAAATTTCACGAAAACTAATAGTTTTGCGATTTAACATTTTAATGCGTAAAGTCCACTCAAAGATTGCGCCACATTTTTCGTCGAATCTCAAAAATCTTTTGAGCTACAGAGCCCGTTTTCTCACGATTTCACGAAGAATTTCGTGCAAAAAATTTCCAAAATTTCCTACATGACGCCACCTTTTTGCTCATATTTCAGGAACAAATTGTGCCAGCGCACTCATTTCTACACCAATGGATAACACGATAAATAACACGTTTATACAGTAAAATACCAATTGGGAAATGTGGCCAGTTTTCACACAAGAAGCCAAAATTTAACGGAAACCAATAGTTTTGCGCGTTAAAATTTTAAAGCCTAAAGTCCACTCAAAGATTGCGCCACATTTTTCGTCGAATCTCAAAAATCTTTTGAGCTGCAGAGCCTGTTTTCCCACGATTTCACGGAGAATTTCGTGCAAAAAATTTACAAACTTTCCCACATGACGCCGCCTTCTTGCTCATATTTCAGGAACAAATTGCGCTAGCGCACTCATTTCTACACCACTTGATAACACGATAAATAACACATTTATACAGTAAAATATCAATTGGGAAATGCGGGCAGTTTTCACACAAGAAGCCAAAATTTATCGGAAACTAATAGTTTTGCGCGTTAAAATTTTAAAGCCTAAAGTCCACTCAAAGATTGCGCCACATTTTTCGTCGAATCTCAAAAATTTTTTGAGCTGCAGAGCCGTTTTCCCACCATTTCACGGAGAATTTCGTGCAAAAAATTTCCAAAATTTCCTACATGCGCCACCTTTTTGCTCATTTTTCAGGAACAAATTGCGCTAGCGCACTCATTTCTACACAACTCGATAAAACGATGAATAACACATTTATACTGAGTAAAGTCCACTCAAAGATTATGCCACATTTTTCGTCGAAGCTCAAAAATAGTTTGAGCTGCAGATTTCGTTTTCCCACGATTTCAGGGAGAATTTCGTGCTATAAATTTCCCACATGACGCCACCTTTTTGCTTATATTTCAGGAACAAATTGCGCTAGCGCACTCATTTCTGCACCACTGGATAACACGATAAATAACACATTTATACAGTAAAATATCAATTGGGAAATGCGGGCAGTTTTCACACAAGAAGCCAAAATTTCACGAAAACTAATAGTTTTGCGCGTCAAAATTTTGAAGAATAAGAGAAGAAAGAACAAAAAGGAAAGAATCTCAAAAATCTTTTGAGCCACAGAGCCTGTTTTCCCACCATTTGGTAGAGAATTTTGTGCAAAAAATTGCCAAAATTTGCTACTTCACGCCACCTTTTTGCTCATATTTCAGGAACAAATTGCGCTAGCGCACTCATTTCCACACCACTCGATAAAACGATGAATAACACATTTATGCAGTAAAATTTGAATTGGGCGTTTACATTTTAAAGTGCAAAATCTACTCAAAGATAGTTTGGGTTAGTTTGAGTCAGAAAGAATCTAACATTGCAAGAAAGCTATTAGTTTTGCGCATGTTAATTTTAAAGTGCAAAAATCTACTTAAAGATTTCGCGGTTTTTTTCGTCAAATCTCAAAAACCTTTTGAGCTGCAACTAGGCATTGGTAACACTGAGTTGAATCTGTTTCAATGGCTCTTTCACAGCGCACTCCTCTTAGAACTGTAACTGAATAGGGGTAAACTGAGATGCTGTTCTACGTTTTGCGGTTTGGTTTCAGATGGCACCACCATGCCGTGTTGCAGAATACATACGTTTTCTTTAATTGACATGATATATTTATCAGGCTGTTTGTGAAACTTGCAGTTTCCGGCCTGATAAAACTTGGTGAATGCAATCATCACGAAACAATTATTGGATAAAATGCTATCATTCCAAACGTTTCAAGTTTCGCGCTACGAACATAGATGGCGCAAAAGCCATCTGTTAATTACGGTTTGTGTGCCGATGTGTACAGATGCGCTGTGAAACAGTCATTTAACTCAGTGCTACCCATGTCTACCAAGAAGAACATCGAACAACGCTTTCATTTATTAATTCCAGATATACAATTTGGCTCTGTTCAAGACAACGAAGCATCCGGAGCTTAGATTATTAGGGAATTATAAAAGTTATAATACGTATAAACGAAAAACGAAGAATTATGTGCACGGAAACAAGCAGAATTTAAGATGCGTTCACATTGAGAGAGTGGCGTTGCAACATGCGATTCGACGGTTTTGCAGCAATAACTCCTTCTCCAAAACACATAAACATATCATGGAAAGTTTGTGGGATTTAAGCATATCGCAATATCACGACGTAAGATTAGACATTTGTTTTAAGCGAGCAACTAAAGTTGTGATTTTCAGGTGAGAAAAGATGCCCATGTCAAACTTTTTACAATTTTCCAACAATATGATTACTCATACACGGTGTTAACGCCTATGATCCAGGCAGTTCTTCGCACAGATCCAATGCACAATTTCGACGCCTTCAAAGGTTGCCTTAGAGTTCTCCTAGGAACGGAGACGCGCTCGATACTGGCTGCACATGATTTACAGTTCATTAGGGCGACTTGGCCACTTCTGGTGTCGTCCATGCCCTGCGATGAACCGTGCGTGGCCGCTCAGCTTAATGATATTGCAGATAAAATTGAGCACGACTGCTGCACAGTGGTCACTAGTACAACTGTGCCAGAAACAATCCTTCAGGCGGCATACCATCTCGCCAATACAAAGCCGTTCATCTGTGATCTTGCTGCTTTCCAAAAACACATTGACAATGGCGAGGCTCGCTTGGAAGCGAAATGCTTGGAAAGTCGCAAAGCCTATGAGGAAACGATTAACTGTTTATCAGAGCTTTTCGCATCAGACGACTTGTGAGTGTGTGGCCAGTTAAGAAAAAAACCCGTCTAAACATAATGTTATTGCAGACAGCCGCTTTATCAGAGCATGGCAATCGATTTTATCTGGGTATTAGCCCATTCCGACGTCAAGTTGAGCTTGCAAGTAGTCCAATGTGTCATGAAATATATCACTACCGAAGGGTCATTAAATTTCCCAAATGTCTTCATGGTTCTGGGGTTAATTTTGATGCAAAACAAACCAACATTCCACAAAGTCGAAGTGGATCCCTATCAGTTTTCTAACACGACGAGGAACACAGTTCTGAAACCGGGTGAACGAGTGGACAACCAATGGCTGTTGTACGATCCCGAAACGATTCCAACTACAGAAGCGCAATGGGAAGAGATGAGATATTTGCACCATCGATATAACGGCTACTACGCTTGGCCTAAACACCTTCTGGTCTATGCTCCGCCTTCTCAACAAAAATCGGTAGCCTCCCGATTGGACAACATGAGCCCAATAGAGAAAGCAATCTATGACTTCTTCTCAAATGAGACAAACGTTTGTTATCTAATCGCATTTTGGGCTTCACTGCATCGGCATACTCAACTTCGCCGACATCTAATTATCAAGGTAAGACACATTTCAATCAGTACTTTTAAGGTAAGCCCGCACTCATTCGTTCCGTTTCCTGTCCATTTATCTGGAAATATTCAGGATGATTTCCAAACTGATTGTTTCACATGCTGCTGCTTTCTTCTGTTTCCAGAGTCTTGGCTAGTCTTTGTGCTTTGATTTTTTCAGAGTGACACTTTACGCGGCCAAAATCTACATTTTATTGCACGCAATTTGGATTGTGGACGCTTTTGTGTCTTCTGCAGTACTTGAGCTAAAAAAAAAAGGCGGCTAGACAAACGGAGAAACCCTGAACGTGACCAGAAAATTCTTTAAAATTTTATAAAAACTGCCTGAAGATGAGTCAAAATCGAAACATTTTCCACTTATCGAAATTTATACAATGGTGACTCTCCAACTTTTCTGGATATTGAGCAATTAAATGCCAAACCTGCATGAACAACGGCCACATTCTACCGCAAATGTACAAAAATCTTGAAAGTAGCCTGATGATGACTGAAACCGAAACTTTTTCCCCACATAGAAGCTACTTTGCCCTTCAAAATACACCCAAAAGTGAATCTCCAACTTGACTGTTTTCTGAGAAAATAAATGCCAAACTTAGGCTTGCATAAAAAATGACAAATCTATCGCAAATGCAAAAAAAAACTTGAAAGTAGCCTGATGATGACTGAAAGCGAAACTATTTCCCCACATAGAAGCCACTTTTTCCTACAAAATACACCCAAAAGTGAATCTCCAACTTGACTGGTTTCTGAGAAAATAAATTCCAAACTTAGACTTGCATAAAAAATGACAAACCTATCGCAAATGCAAAAAAAACTTGAAAGTAGCCTGATGATAACTGAAAGTGAAACTTTTCCCCACATAGAAGCCACTTTGCCCTACAAAATACACCCAAAAGTGAATCTCCAACTTGACTGGTTTCTGAGAAAATTAATACCAAACTTAGACTTGCATAAAAATTTATAAATCTAGCGCAAATGCAAAAAAATCTTGAAAGTAGCCTGATGATGACTGAAAGCGAAACTTTTTCCCCACATAGAAGCCACTTTGCCCTACAAAATACCCTCAAAAGTGAATTTCCAACTTAACTGGTTTCTGAGAAAATTAATGCCAAACTTGGGCTTGCATGAAAATTCACAAATCTATCGCAAATGCAAAAAAGTCTTGAAAGTAGCCTGATGATGACTGAAAGCGAAACTTTTTCCCCACATAGAAGCCACTTTGCCCTACAAAATACCCTCAAAAGTGAATCTCCAACTTAACTGGTTTCTGAGAAAATTAATACCAAACTTAGACTTGCATAAAAATTCATAAATCTAGCGCAAATGCAAAAAAATCTTGAAAGTAGCCTGATGATGACTGAAAGCGAAACTATTTCCCCCCATAGAAGCCACTTTGGTCTACAAAATACACCCAATAGGTAATCTCCAACTTCACTGGTTTCTGAGAAAATTAATGCCAAACTTGGGCTTGCATGAAAATTCATAAATCTATCGCAAATGCAAACAAATCTTGAAAGTAGCCTGATGATGACTGAAAGCGAAACTTTTTCCCCACATAGAAGCCACTTTGCTTTACAAAATACACCCAAAAGTGAATCTCCAACTTGACTGGTTTCTGAGAAAATTAATACCAAACTTAGACTTGCATAAAAATTCATAAATCTAGCGCAAATGCAAAAAAAATCTTGAAAGTAGCCTGATGATGACTGAAAGCGAAACTTTTTCCACATATAGAAGTCACTTTGCCCTACAAAATACACCTAAAAGTGAATCTCCAACTTGACTGGTTTCTGAAAAAATTAATACCAAACATAGACTTGTATAAAAATTCATAAACCTATCGCAAATGCAAAAAATCTTGAAAGTAGCCTGATGATGACTGAAAGCGAAACTTTTTCCCTACATAGAAGCAACTTTGCGCTACAAAATACACCAAAAGTGAATCTCCAACTTGACTGGTTTCTGAAAAAATTAATACCAAACATAGACTTGTATAAAAATTCATAAACCTATCGCAAATGCACAAAAAAACTTGAAATAGCCTGATGATGACTGAAAGCGAAACTTTTTCCCTACATAGAAGCAACTTTGCGCTACAAAATACACCAAAAAGTGAATCTCCAACTTGACTGGTTTCTGAAAAAATTAATACCAAACATAGACTTGTATAAAAATTCATAAACCTATCGCAAATGCAAAAAATCTTGAAAGTAGCCTGATGACTGAAAGCGAAACTTTTTCCACATATAGAAGACACTTTGCCCTACAAAATACACCTAAAAGTGAATCTCCAACTTGACTGGTTTCTGAAAAAATTAATACCAAACATAGACTTGTATAAAAATTCATAAACCTATCGCAAATGCAAAAAATCTTGAAAGTAGCCTGAAGATGACTGAAAGCGAAACTTTTTCCACATATAGAAGTCACTTTGCCCTACAAAATACACCTAAAAGTGAATCTCCAACTTGACTGGTTTCTGAGAAAATTAATACCAAACATAGACTTGTATAAAAATTCATAAACCTATCGCAAATGCAAAAAATCTTGAAAGTAGCCTGAAGATGACTGAAAGCGAAGCTTTTTGCACATATAGAAGTCACTTTGCCCTACAAAATACACCTAAAAGTGAATCTCCAACTTGACTGGTTTCTGAGAAAATTAATACCAAACATAGACTTGTATAAAAATTCATAAACCTATCGCAAATGCAAAAAATCTTGAAAGTAGCCTGATGATGACTGAAAGCGAAACTTTTTCCTCACATAGAAGCCACTTTGCCCTACAAAATACCCTCAAAAGTGAATCTCCAACTTAACTGGTTTCTGAGAAAATTAATACCAAACTTAGACTTGCATAAAAATTCATAAATCTAGCGCAAATGCAAAAAATCTTGAAAGTAGCCTGATGATGACTGAAAGCGAAACTATTTCCTCCCATAGAAGTCACTTTGGTCTACAAAATACACCCAATAGGTAATCTCCAACTTCACTGGTTTCTGAGAAAATTAATGCCAAACTTGGGCTTGCATGAAAATTCATAAATCTATCGCAAATGCAAACAAATCTTGAAAGTAGCCTGATGATGACTGAAAGCGAAACTTTTTCCCCACATAGAAGCCACTTTGTTTTACAAAATACACCCAAAAGTGAATGTCCAACTTGACTGGTTTCTGAGAAAATTAATACCAAACTTAGACTTGCATAAAAATTCATAAATCTAGCGCAAATGCAAAAAATTCTTGAAAGTAGCCTGATGATGACTGAAAGCGAAACTTTTTCCACATATAGAAGTCACTTTGCCCTACAAAATACACCTAAAAGTGAATCTCCAACTTGACTGGTTTCTGAAAAAATTAATACCAAACATAGACTTGTATAAAAATTCATAAACCTATCGCAAATGCAAAAAATCTTGAAAGTAGCCTGATGATGACTGAAAGCGAAACTTTTTCCACATATAGAAGACACTTTGCCCTACAAAATACACCTAAAAGTGAATTTCCAACTTGACTGGTTTCTGAGAAAATTAATACCAAACATAGACTTGTATAAAAATTCATAAACCTATCGCAAATGCAAAAAATCTTGAAAGTAGCCTGATGATGACTGATAGCGAAACAAGCGAAACATTTTCCCTACATAGAAGCCACTTTGCCCCACAAAATACAGCAAAAAGTGAATCTCCAACTTTACTGGTTTCTGAGAAAATGTATACCCAACTTGGGCTTGCATAAAAATTCATAAATCTATAGCAAATGGAAACAAATCTTGAAAGTAGCCTGATGATGACTGAAAGCGAAACTATTTCCCCACATAGAAGCCACTTTTTCCTACAAAATACACCCAAAAGTGAATCTCCAACTTAACTGGTTTCTGAGAAAATAAATGCCAAACTTAGGCTTTCATAAAAAATGACAAATCTATCGCAAATGCAAAAAATCTTGAAAGTAGTCTGATGATGACTGAAAGCGAAACTTTTTCCTTACAAAATACACCCAAAACTGAATCTCCAACTTAACCGGTTTTTGAAGAAATAACTGTCAAACTCCGGCCTACTTAATCAAGCGCAAAATACAAAATAAAGTTGAAAAAATTCCAGAAAATTTCCTGAAGATGATTCAAATTCGAAACATTTTCCCCTTATAGACCAGACTTTGCCCTGCAACCTTGCTATAAAAGCGACTCTCTAACTTTGCAACTCCTGACCAAATAAATGTGAAAAATTGACTTGCATAAATGTCTACAAAAACTTCGTGCGACTTAAAAAAATTCGAATATTGTCTGATGATGCCTGAAATTCGAAACTTTTGACTTGCTGTCCTATTGTAGAATAGACTTGGCCCTACAAAATACTTACCAACGGGGCTACAGCCATCTCGTTAGTTCTCGAATAAACGAATGCCAAACTTTGGCCTGCAAAAACAACCAATTTTGAAAAATTGTCAAAAATTGCCTGAAGATGACTGACTGAACGGACTTCTTCACTGCGCAAAGAACACAGAAAATAAATACAAAGCCGATTTGCATTTTGAAAATGTCTTAATTTTCAAAAATAACTGTTTTAATTTCCAGTATTTATTCAAAACGTTCGAAGACGAGCTTCTGCCAAATTTCTTGGCACAACTTGCAAAACTGGTAACAAGGACAGATCGTGAGGCACAAACATGTGCCGCCCAACTGATAGCTAGTATAATCCGTGGATCGAAACATTGGTCGTTTGAAAAAACGGAAAAACTATGGAAAAGCCTGCTTCCTATTCTAGATACGGTCGTTTCAAATATGAATCAAGAAAATAGTGCTATGTGGAGGACGTGCTTAAGTACAGCCGTTCAATCTAGAGACCCGAACCGACTCCATTGGCTACTGGAGTTTCTAATCGATAATCCCATGCAGAGTTCAAATGCCGGGCAAATTATGTATCGGCTTCAGATACTGGACGATGTCGTGTTGAAAGACGTATGGAGAAACAGACGCATTTTCTCTCGAGTCTTGGAATATCTGAAGCTGCACTTAGCGTATCCTGACCAATTTATCGGGTATAGCATCAGCGAATGTCTGTCCGATATTCTTGGAAACGACCTGGTGTTTCCTGATGGGTGCGTCACTCAAGGGCCTAGAGTTAAGGAATTTTTTAGTTGGCTTACTCCCAAGTTGGCACTGTTATACAACCATGAGTTCACCCTGGCAGAAATCATAGAAGGAAATAATGAGAAACTAAGCAGTGAGCAAATAAGTAAATTGCTGCTTCCCAATGAAGAATCCGAATTGCTAAGACTGTTTCAAGTAGGTAAGTGATGACTAAATGTACCGGGTGACCCATTTTCGACAGTTTTATAGGGTAATTTTTTAGGTCAAACTTAAAATTGTTAAAATTTGGACATTTTTGCTTGCTTAACAAGCGGATAGAAGCCAAAGAGGAGAAATATTAATCGAATTTGTTCACCATAACCACCTATTCGCAATGAACACCTTCTTTGAAAAAATCGCAACAGAAAATGGACATGGGCAAGTCCGGATGGAAAAACCAAAAATGCCATAGATTTTACAATTAGCAATGGAAAGGAAATTGTATTGAGGTGCCAGTAAGAGCCAGAGGACCATCCATGGCCAGGAAGAGCAGAAATAGCAATAAATCAAAGAAAAGAACGAAACAAAACGGTTATAAGGAAAAACTACATTTTTAGGAAACAAGAAACACTACAGGAATATGAAGATGAGATACCAAGCCCTCCACGAAAACATAATCAAAAGTGTGAAAACGGCAGTGGAAAAATGCTTCCGAAACAAAAGAAAGAGCAGAAAATAAAGCTCCTAATGAAGCAGAGGAAAGAGATGACAGGCAAGACCAAAGAGGAATATAGGAACAGAAATAAGGAACCACAAAAAGTAAAACAGAAGTTTAAAAGTCCTGAGAAGGAGAAGAAATACACCAAAAAGTGAATCTCCAACTTTACTGGTTTCTGAGAAAATGTATACCCAACTTGGGCTTGCATGAAAATTCATAAATCTATCGCAAATGCAAAAAAAATCTTGAAAGTAGTCTGATGATGACTGAAAGCGAAACTTTTTTCACATACAGAAGCCACTTTGTCCCACAAAATATACCCAAAAGTGAATCTCCAACTTGACTGGTTTCTGAGAAAATAAATGCCAAAGTTAGGCTTACTACAAAATACAACCAAAAGTGAATCTTCAACTTTAAGGTTTCTGAGAAAATAAATTCCAAACTTAGGCATGCATTAAAATTCATAAATCTATCGCAAATGCAAAAAAATCTTGAAAGTAGCCTGATGACTGAAAGCGAAACTTTTTCCACATATAGAAGCCACTTTGCCCTAGAAAATACATCCAAAAGTGAATCTCCAACTTAACTGGTAAAATTGTTAAAATTTGGACATTTTGCTTGCTTAACGAGCGGATAGAAACCAAAGAGGAGAAATATTAATCGAATTTGTTCACCATAACCACCTATTCGCAATGAACACCTTCTTTGAAAAAATCGCAACAGAAAATGGACATGGGCAGGTCCGGATGGAAAAACCAAAAATGCCATAGATTTTACAATTAGCAATGGAAAGGAAATTGTATTGAGGTGCCAGTAAGAGCCAGAGGACCATCCATGGCCAGGAAGAGCAGAAATAGCAAGTAAATCAAAGAAAAGAACGAAACAAAACGGTTATAAGGAAAAACTACATTTTTAGGAATCAAGAAACACTACAGGAATATGAAGATGAGATATCAAGCCTCAAAAGTGTGAAAACGGCAGTGGAAAAATGCTTCCGAAACAAAAGAAAGACCAGAAAATAAAGCTCCTAATGAAGCAGAGGACAGAGATGACAGGCAAGACCAAAGAGGAATATAGGAACAGAAATAAGGAACCACAAAAAGGAAAACAGAAGTTTAAAAGTCCTGAGAAGGAGAAGCGCGATAGGAAAGAAGACAATCAAGGGTCAAGAATAAGGAAGGGAAAATAATAACAAACAAAATCGACATTATAAAAACAGTAGAAACCTTTTATAAGGAAATATACTCATCACAAGAGGCAAAAACAAATGTAAATATTGCGAAAGTTTTAAATGAAGGGCCCGAAGGCCTTCCTCTTCGGGCATTCGGACAACATATTTACATTTGTTTTTGCCTCTTGTGATGAGTATATTTCCTTATAAAAGGTTTCCACTGTTTTCATCGTGTTGATTTTGTTTGTTATTATTTTCCCTTCCTTATTCTTGACCCTTGATTCTTCTTGAGTGATTTGTGATTCTTGAGTGAGTTCTTGAGTGATTGACCCTTGAGTCTTCTTTCCTATCGTGCTTCTCCTTCTCAGGACTTTTAAACTTCCGTTTTCCTTTTTGTGGTTCCTTATTTCTGTTCCTATATTCCTCTTTGGTCTTGCCTGTCATCTCTGTCCTCCGCTTCATTAGGAGCTTTATTTTCTGATCTTTCTTTTGTTTCGGAAGCATTTTTCCACTGCCGTTTTCACACTTTTGATTATGTTTTCGTGGAGGGCTTGATATCTCATCTTCATATTCCTGTAGTGTTTCTTGTTTCCTAAAAATGTAGTTTTTCCTTATATATCCCCGAGATAACCGTACGAAAAGATATGAAAGGCAACAAAGAAGGGTGGACAAGGCCTCATGAAAGCGTCTCTTGGAAGGGACGACCCCCTCACAATGGGAAAAGCCATAATTATAATTTTACATAAAAAAGGTTACAACAAGTCTTCTTAGTCACATATACAGAAGTCATAACTAACCGTCTAACTAGGAAACTAGAGTTCTTTCTTTCGAAAGAGCAGGCAGGTTTTCGTATGGGATATGAAACACACCACCACTAGATCTGATACAACAGCTAAAGTTCTTATCGAAAAATGCGCCGAGTTCAACGAGCCACTCATATTAAGATCCGTCGACTTCGAAAAGGCGTTTGATCCCATCCATCAACAGAAACTCTTAGAAACACTAGCTGAGTGCCGCATTGACCATCGCTACAACAGCAAAGGTCAAAATTCCAGAAAATCAATATACAGACAAATTTAAAATCGAGAGAGGATTGAGACAAGGAGACGCACAACTTGGGAAAACACAGGAATAAACATAGACGGAGAAAGAGTAAATCACCTATGCTTCGCAGATGACACAGTGTTGATATCAGATAATATGGATGAAGGCCCAACACGCGCTCACAAAATACAGGTGATGCGAGGAAAATCCTGAATCGAACCATACGAAGCAAAACAGTAGTGCGAGACGCCGTCCAGACTATTCTACATCTGAAATGGAATTGGTCACATGGCCAGAATCAAATCCGGACGAAAAAGATTATAGAATGGCGACCAAGACCCGAAGCCTTTAGAAGTGGAGGCAACATAAACCGGATTGCAGGAAACTGCGTGGCAATATTTGAGAGAGGCTTTGGTTCAACAGTGGACAGTATAAGCTCGGGATGATGATGATGATGACTTCCTTCAACTATGCATTAGCATAGGGATATTTTTTCCCTCCCGTTTTAAGTGAGCAAAATTTGTCAAGCAAATTTTGATTTTACTAGTTTAAGTTTTATATCAACTACGGAGAAACCCTATAAAGTCTCGAAAATGGGACCCCCTGTAAAAAATCAATTCCTTACTAATACGCCTTGTTCTATTACAGTTGCTCAGTACGTATTTCAATCAATCATTATGTACGGCTCAATTCGACCAGAATTTTGGCAACTCTTTCTAATAAGTGCCGTTATATCAAATGATAATGGTTTCGCACTTAACTATATAATCTACATGTTGAATCAGTGTATGACAATGAAAGTAGACCTACCGGTTGCGCTTTTCTCCATAAAAAAAGTGATCAATTGCCCGCTGTTACGCCCTCGAGTAATTATCATCGACATCATTGCTCCGTTCACGTTTAACAACATTATTAATTTGCACAGCTGTAAAGTCTCGTCCTTACTGGTTGGTCATTGATCGAAACTGGCTTTTTCGGTTGTTTTATAAACAATTTTCAGCTTGAGAACTGTGTGCTTCAACTGATGGAAGATCCTGACTTTTCGCTTCGAGCGCAAGCAGCTATGCTCATGTCGACATTACTTCAGGAGCGGCTTATTTTGAAACCTATGAAATTATATGTAAGTATCGAACGCTTAATCAGTAGCTTGGTTGTCTTTTCCATCAGTTTTTTTTGGGCAAATGTCTCTTTCAGGAGAAATTCAAGCAAAAAGCTGCAACCCAGATCAATACGGAAAATCCCTTAGGAGAAACTTTTATTCAAAGACAAATAGGCATTCTTGGTTTAGCCGCGTTCGTCACCTCATTTAATCCAGATGATGTTCACTTCCCGGATTTACTTGAGACTTTAGGCAAACACCTAAAAGATCCTACTCCTATACCCGTAAGTAGCCGCAATCAAGCAAGGGGCAAATTTTCGGATTATTTACATTTCAGGTCATAATTCACAACGCCTTGACTTCATTTAAAATGACCAATCAACCTAACTTGGAGATAATCAAGTTAAAACTCACTGAAGCCCAACTGTTGGTTTTCAATTTTGCCCCATAGCGTTCAAATCAATATGGTTAAAAGGTTTGATCATTGGTGTCCCGTTTACGGTTTTTTACACCTAGACGATTACTAAATAACCGTTTAAACAAAGGTTTATTATTTGTTGGTATATTGACGAAAAAAATACGATATTTTTAAACACGTTGTACACTTGATTAAATAGGTGTGCAGAAATTATATTTGTACCATTCGTTTTCAAATTCAATTTCCACTTAAATCATCAACATTTAAAACGGAGTTTTTAGGGACGAATTAGTGGATGAATGTTTTAGACGTTTAATTCACTTAGAAGAGAGGAACATTTGTCTTTTAAAACAGAAATTGCCTCTCGAAATACAGCATCGGGTGGAAGAGCGCCCACAGATTCAATAGTAACTGAAAACAGCATAATTTTCGTCAAAAGTGCCATCGAATACCAAAACTATTTAGTACTTACATATGAAATGATCTCGAATTTTCGTCATCACCACTGAGTCTTTCAAGTCGTCGTATCGAAAAACGTTTCTGCAGCCTGTGTCGTATCTGGACTGAGTCTCGTTTACCACAGCATACTGTCGATCGTTCTCCTTCCTAACGCTGATTACGCCCGGTGCAAAACACTTCTGAAGCCGAAACGCCGCCTCACCTTCCACTGGCCTAACGATTTTAATGTCGGGCAACAGTCTGTAGAATACGGTAGCTGAAATTTAAAAAATCGTGTATATCTGACTGTATTTCAACTTAATTCAAAGGAATTTCCTGGGTTCCAGTCAATATTATTGTTTAAAACATTTTACAAATACGTTTCGGTGTCTTTCTCCACCATCATCAGTTTGTATGTATGGCTGTTTCTACCTTCACCTTTGGCAAGCCACAAGGTGAAGGTAGAAACAGCCATACATACAAACTGATGATGGTGGAGAAAGACACCGAAACGTAATTGACTGGAACCCAGGAAATTCCTTTGAATTAAATTTAAAAAATCATTTGAATACCTCAATTTTATACCAAATTGAAGTAAACAATTAGCCCAAAGGAATATTGATTGCCACTTACCAACAGGTGAAAATTTAGCATGATCTTTTCCATTGCTTTTAGTAGCAAACAACTTCAGATCTAGTTCATGTCCAGGTCTCATTTTGGCGATGAGAATGTCTTGATGGATTGGGCGTACGTCCCTTTCTTTAAATCGAGATTTTTGGTTGCCTATCGGAACCCATTTGATTTGTTTCGAATATACTGCAACCATTAAATGAGACCATCAGAAGAGACCATGAGACAAATGAAACTGTACTAACCACTGGAGTTTTTGTAGATGTCCTCGGCTCTGGAAGACTCCGTCTTGCTTATCTCCCGGTTGTGGGAGCATTTAATTTTCAGTTCGAATTCCAAAGTGTTCTTTTCAGTTGGGGCTTCGTTAGCTGGAAAAAAATTCACTACATAAAAAATGCTGCACAAGACTGAATTTTGCCAGTTTTGTCTGACAAGCTATTGTCTATTGATTTGTTTTGTCCAAAAAAGTCGGGGGGTAAATTTTGATCTGAGAATTCAAAATCAACTATTGCTTATGCTTGAGAATCTATCTTAGTCGTAAGTTGAGGAACTGTATGAAATCTTAGACTGTTTTTTATGCTATTCGGTGCTTGAGAACCATAAAGACCATATAACCGACGACTTTTACTCAATTAGCTCTAAACTGATTCCTATTCATGAACACTCACCATCAGCTACGCTGTCGAACAATCTCGGATCGGCTTTTAGAGGAATAAGGCCCAGCCTATGTGCCAGCACTTCGTCCTGTATAATGGAGGTGTTGTTTAGGATGTGGACCTTATCAATGGCCATAGTTGGGACTTCGCTGAGCATCAATCGTCGAAAGGTGTTGGCCAGAAAAGGCTGGATTCCCATCAGGTCGAATTCCATGTCCGTGCTATTGCGCCGTACAACGACAATTTGCAGCTTTTTCTTGAAGTACTTCGCCTCGAACTGGTCATCAAAGACTGTGGGGCCCTGCGGTAAATTCTGAAAGGGCATATAACATGAGGGTGGAGTATGCCATTTGGGGCTTTCTGGATGCGTTCTTACCTCGATAACTTTATGTTCTGTTAAGATTACACGGGGCTTTTCGTCGTTAACCGTTTCCATTCTGTTCTCGGATGTAAAACGGTAATTTTTATGCACCTCTACACAGTGTGGACACCAAACAGTTTTCAGGTTATGCTAGTCGTTAGGCAGTTAAGGTTATGTCCACTTTGGTACAGCGATGCGCAGATATTTTTTCCTTAACCCTCCTCCCCAGTCCTGGAGGTTCGCGCTTGCGCGTTTCATTGCCATGTTGCTGCTATGCAGATATTTGTTTGTTAACCATCCAGAGACAGAGAGCCAATATCCAGAACCCAAATTCCATATTTAAGTTCTAGCTCAATGCGAAAATAATTGCAGCTTTTTTTGCAAATTTGAAATTCAGAAAAAGTATATTTTGAGTTTAAGCCACTAGGATGCAAACCTTTTCTTTTGCACCGTCCGGCAGCAGCGAGGCACTGAACGCATAAAGAAGACGCTATTGGTGCCTAACCAATATCTTTTATTTATCTTCATTGGCAGTTGATTGGGCTCGGAGTGGTTTTTCTTTAAATAATTTCCGTGTTAAACAGCACAACAATCCGTCTAAATGTTCCTCACAAGTACTCAGTGCAAGTACTGGATGTATGGTAGCGAAGATGAACTGAATAGCTTGAGGGAAAAGGCCAACAGCAAACACATCCAGCTCTATAGCAGAACAGTGCCGGTATGTAATAGAAATTTATTTAATTTATGAGAGAAACACTCACTTGTAAGCGTGAAAATGCATTCAGATCATCGACGTCCATTTGAGGGTAAAGAACGGTAGTCTAAGAAAATTAATGGGAAATTATTCTGGCAAATTTTCTGTTAGGGACTTGGAATAGTTACTTTTTACCATGTAGGATGGGAATGTTGTTGTTGCTTACCTCAAATATTGTTAATCCTTTAATGCGTTCCAGGTGTTATGCCAAAGGTAGTAAATGCTTTTACTTTAAAGTCTTAGAGCAAAACCTTCGAAGTACCTACAATGATAAAAAAGTTTGGAGCACTTTTCAACCGAAGGAAAAGCATTTGCTGCAGCAAAAGCAAATATTTCAGATTATACGAATAAATTTAAAATGTCACAAATACGTTTCGGTGTCTTTCTCCACCATCATCAGTTTGTATGTATGGCTGTTTCTACCTTCACCTTTGGCAAGCCACAAGGTGAAGGTAGAAACAGCCATACATACAAACTGATGATGGTGGAGAAAGACACCGAAACGTATTTGTGACATTTTAAATAATCAAATTGACTCGATCCCAGGAATTTCTTATACGAATAAAGTCATGCTTTTGCTAGGGACCTATAGGAAAAGCTTAATTTTCCTGAAGATCCCTCCAGTGCAGACTTCGCGTCCAAGAAGGGAACACGTGGGCAGTCATTATGGCGTGCCTTATGATCTAAGAGCCCTAAAACGTTACAAAAGGCGCCTGGAATGATTACGGAATGATTTTAGAAACCTTTTTCGTTTCAATGAAGCAAACGTGCTTTGGGTAGTAAAGTTTGCCAAGCGTTGGATTTCGGGAAAGAAACTCTACAAATTTCACCCAATCGTTCTCTTCACAAGTCGTGCTTTCGTCCTCGGAGCTCATAGCGTTGCTTCTTCTTCCGCACTCGCAATCTAACTACCATAACGAAATATTCCTGTCCAGACTTGTTAAAAAGTGTAGCAACCGGCCTAAATAACGAAGCATTTACTAGGAAGATTATTCATTAGAAACGAAGCAAATGCCTTTTCTTCCACCTTTTGCTTCAAAGGATTTGCTTTTGCCTAGTACTTCGAGCAAATGCTCAATTTTTATTCATGCTTCCCAATATCAATTTCAGGATTCTTCTTCAAAAAGCGACTATTTTCTCACACCAGACGAGGAGAAAGTTATGGTAAAATTTTACGAAATTCAACTGAAGGATTTCTGCAAGCGATTTCAACCGCCAATGCCTCGCTGCGTGCTTGGGACCGCATTTCACTACTTCAAGCGGTTTTACATTCAAAACTCTGTGATGAATTACCATCCGAAAGAAATAATGTGAGTGTAAACTTATCATTTTTCCCTTAAATCACTGTAAATATTTCAGGGTACAAGGGCTCCCTCAAGGATCCCCACTCTCACCGTTTCTCTACAATATATACTGCCATGACATATACAACTACAACTTACCAGACAAAAATCAAATCGACAGATCGGCATACATATTACAATACGCAGACGACACGGCACTTATTGTACATGACAAAACTACTGAGAGAGCAGCTCAAAGACTCCAAACACTAACAAACAACACAATGACATGGTTTTATAAATGGAGACTAACACCAAACGCGTCAAAAAACCAACTTCTGCTCACAAACCACAGACTCAACGCTGACTCCCCTACAATAACTGCAGACGGCCAAACGACACAACCAAAAAACGACGTAAAATACCTTGGAATCACAATTGACCACAAACTTAAATTCACTAAACACATACGAAACATCAGGGCAGAAACAATAAGAGAACAAAACACTTCCGATCACTAACCTACAAAGACAGAGGAATTAGCACAAACACCGCCACCAAAATATATAAAGCTATTTGTAGACCCTTGCTAGACTTGGACATATACTCATGACCAACGGAACAGAAAGGACAAAACGTTATATACAAACAACAGAACAAATTGCACTAAGACTAATAACACGAATAAGACACCCCCAAAACCCACTACACAACCCCTCCACCCAACTACTATACGAACGCACAAACATGATAAAGATTTCTGAAAGACTCAAACATCTACAGACAAAATGGACAAACAACCCCTACAACTGGACCATACTGAATCCCCTTTGTCTTACAAGACCAACCAGACAATCCCGCTTCCGTTTCCCTACATCAACGCCACTCGAACACTTACAAACGCAACTGACTACTGGACAATAGAATAATTTTTTCTTGTCACTGGAATTGGAAAGTTTATTTAGTAAAATTGTTAACCTAGAATAAGAGAATTTTCATCTTTGTTTTTTATTTAGATTAAGACTACATGTATTAAACAAGGGCAGAAAGACCGATAGGTCGATAGCCTTTTTTAGAAATAAAGATGTTGACTACTACTATTTCAGGGTGACCTGCATATACCTCGCCTGCAAAGTGGAGGAATTCAACGTCTCAATTCAACAGTTCGTCGCCAATATTAAGGGAGATCGTGACAAGGCTGCAGATGTCATATTGAATAATGAGTTGCTATTAATGGAGCAATTAAATTTCCATTTGGCTGTCCATAATCCCTTCAGACCAGTGGAAGGGTTGCTCATTGATATTAAAGTAGGTTGATTGTTGGGCGCCACTCTCTTTACCCCAATCAATTTCGTAATTTTTTAGACTAGAGGCTCTTTGCACGATCCGGAACGGTTGAGACAAGGCATCGAGCAATTTTTAGACAGAGTGTTTTTAACTGATGTCATTTTACTGTATGCTCCCAGCCAGGTAGCGCTGGCCGCCGTCCTACATGCCGCCTCAAAACTGCAGGAAAATTTGGATTCTTATGTAACCGATGTGCTTTTTGGCACGGGGGGCCAAGATAAGTTGGAAACGTTAATAAACGCCGTGCGAGGTAATTCGAGGAAAATTACTGATCTAATTAATATATAGAGTTTGTCTTGTTCCATTAGCTATCCGATCAATGGAAAAGACTGCTGAAGCTGCACGCGATAAAAATAAGCCATTGGAGAAGAAGCTGGATAAGTGTAGGAATCCTGAAAATAATCCCGATAGTGAAATGTATGTATACTATTTTTGATTTAGACTCGTTTATGAGCATTTTTTCCTGAGTTAACTGCCGCTGTATTTCTTATTATTGGCTCCAAAATTGGCCAAAAAGACCAATTTTGAATTAGTTTTCTTCATTCCAATGTATTCCTGGGTTTCAGTCAATTTTATTGTTTATTATTTAAAATGTTACAAATACGTTTCGGTGTCTTTATCCACCATCATCAGTTTGTTTAAAATATATATTTACAGTTATCATCAATTTAAAGACATGTTTGTCCTGACTCATCACCTGAAAACCAATGTTCTGGATGTACTTTTTAATATGTGTGTGATTTGTATTTTAATATGTGAATTTTGGTGAAAGTTTTCTATTTAAATTGATGATAACTGTAAATATATATTTTAGACAAACTGATGATGGTGGAGAAAGACACCGAAACGTATTTGTAACATTTTAAATAATAAACAATAAAATTGACTGAAACCCAGGAATACATTGGAATGAATTAAAGTACAGTCAGGAAAATATACGAAATTAGTTTTCTTATACAGTTTTTGTTTATTTGATGATTTGCAGCTACAAGAAGAAAATGCAGGCCATGCTGGACGAAGACGACGACTTGTACAATGCGATATCCAATCAGAGTCAGGAACTGAACAATTCGACTGTGAATATGAGTGTGTCCGGTTCTCCCGAAATTCCCTAGATTTATTTAGATAATACTTTAAAAGTGATTTAATTAATATTATTCCTTAGCTGATGCTTCTCAAATTGTCTCAATGTCTCATTATTGGATTTTATATAGTCAGTGTAAATATTATCGTGTCGTATATTGCAATTCCCGATTGTTCTTATGCCCGTTTCGCGCTGAATCTTCCTAAAGGTTAGTACTTGATTTTCCAAAAAAAAAATGGTTTGAACTTCCTACTGTGAGAAAAACTGATGCAAAACATTACGTAATTTTTTGCTCTATGTAAAACATTTTTAATATTAAATTGGTATATTTTTACTTTAGTATATATAGGGTGTTCCAAGACTCAGTGGCATATTCCTTGTTCAAATTTAACTTGAAATGCCCTGGTGTACGATAGTGTAGTGGAAGATGTGTAGACCTTTAACGAAAACTAAATTTGTATGTAGTTTTTAAACTAAAACTGAATAAAAAAATATATAGATATAAGTAAAGGGCAAAACGGCGTTCAAAAAGAAACTCCCAGCTTTTATTCTTCACTTCTTCACAAATTGTTCCCGTATGCTTCAATATCTAAATACAAAAATTGTGTATAACTGGGGGCAATTTAATTTAACGACGTTTCACATCGCCGATAAAGACTTTTGCATCTTGAAACATTCAGGCAGCAATTTTCGACAAACCGCTAAATCGATTTAAACAAATCAGTATAAATTACGTTGCCGTTCCATCATTTTTTTTTTCATTTTGATTGGGCAGCCATCAGTGAAGAGTTGGCATGCCACAGCCATAAATAAAGACTGTTGTTTAAGCGGGCAATGTAATTTTGTAATTTAATAATTTTCCCCTTATTTCGTCACAAATTACCGTCGGAAAGCATGCTAAGCTACTTTAGTTTGTTCGCGTCCTTACTGGGTATCAGAATGGTAGCTATTTGATGAAAATTTTCGAAAATCTGTGCGGGTTCCAACAGTGTCTTGTTCGGATTAGTTGAATGTTCCAGTTTCGATCAACCTGACCATTTTTCACGGTGTTAATTACGGGGGTATCTAGAATGCTACTGCGAAGCCTTAGGATTGGTCCCGGCAATTTATATTTAGGGTAATTTATAATTAGTATCTTTTAGAATTTTTAATTTCGGTCTTCTCCGACATCAGATCTGTCGGCAACGATAATTAATATTTATAGCCTGGCTTTCATATAATCAGATAGGAATATCAATCGTTTCTTGGTAGCCGAGCTTTAATATGTTTATTATGTAAATAAACGGCAGTTTGATTTTCAGTTTTTTTTTACGGAAACTTTCAAAATATCTCTACTTGCAATTTTGCTAGCCGGCTATTTTGCATATTTCATTCAAAGCCTAGAGCGGAGTCATTATTTCACTTATTTAGTCCACTAACTCACAAACTGGAAAGTACATTTTTTCGCGATGGTGCTTTAAAATAAATAATAAACCAAATCAAGATGAAATAATTATGATAAAGCGCGCAAAAAACTCCTAGGTTTTGGACTTGTTGACTCATTCATCACATGCACCTAAATATAGATATTTTCCAGTGGCTTTATTATTTTATTACCCGAATGTAAATTGCTATATTTAAAACTGATAACGAGATAAAACGTATTATTTTCCACATACTTTCAACCTTTTCATTATAAGCATCTTTTTTATCTCGACAACGTCTGATCGTCGTCGTAACTCTGGGTGGATCATAAATTTTCTTAATTTATTACTGATCCGCCCATATTTTATTACAACGACCCAAACTGATCCACTAACATGTAGGTGTAGCAAATCCTTCATAATCAATTGGTTGGTCCACATGAAACGAATTAGGCAATCAAGGAATTAACTCTGTCATGTTTCCACTGGAATGCGATTGCTTTTTAAATTACCCCTTGCATAGTCTTGACTATAGAAAACACACACTTTATTAGGGACTTCCTACTATTGGCGAAGTGTCTAAGACATCGGGCTGAAACTTCACACGCGCTTAGAGTGTAAACCTAAAGAAAATCGACCAAAAAAGTATGTTAATCCTTTCTTTCAAAGACCAAAAAAGGACCTTAAATATTTGGTGTTTTTTAAGAACCACTTCGACGTTTCTAAAGCTATCTTTTGCTCAATAGTCTTGAGCCAAATTGGCAAGTTTTGGGCACAAAATCCTGCTTTCAGTTGTTCAAAATTTATCCAAAAATTAACCAAATTGATTTTTACGCGGTTGGGCCCTGTTGAAAATTTCCATTTCACCTTAACATTTCTTCGACTTTGACTATTGATCATTCGTGTTTCATTTCCCGAAGTGCTGCATAGCGTTATATGGCGATTTCGTGTTGAATTTTGCTAAATTACCCATAAGTTTGCCGAGACCGGATGATCGGATTCGATCGTTCATTTCTCTTGGCCGGTTTAATTGAAAAAGGGATTGTCCACTTCGGACTTTCATCATTGATTTTCTAATGTTTAGAGCAAGTTTTTATCACTGATGTCTGTGTCCGAGCCTCGATTTTTATATACAAAATTAATGACGAAAACCGTATGTCAATATATTAACTAGTTATTAACAAAAAAGATATATTTTTAAATGGGACACTCTGTATATTTTGATATATTGGACTTGCGCTTGAAAGTACCTTTCCAAAAATATAGCATATTCTATGTTTTGCTTAAGCATTCTATGAAATATAGGGATTTAAAATATTTTCAAGTTAAGATGACGACCGTCAACCTAGCAAGAAAAGACAGTTTAAGAAAATGTATACACCGTTATTGCAGTATATTCTATATATACAGGGTGATTCAAAATTGGCGTCATTCCTCTGGGGGTGTTTTAGGAGTACAGGAAAAATAGTTAAAAAAATTAATTGTTATTAAAAACTGAGATTTTTGCAAAAAACTGGATCGGAAGGATGGCAACAATGTTTTTCAACCATGGGTAAACACCAAACAAAAAAAGGAAAAGTAAATGAGATATTTTGAGGTTTGGATAACGCTGTCACTTTGCCGTCAGTGCTGCCAGCTTTTTTGGGACAGATGAGTAATACACCTAAACTCTCCACACATGTAAACAAACCCCTCCTGTCTAAGTCATGTATCAATAATGATTAATATTAATCAAATAAAATACAAATTAGAGTTAGATTTTCGTCATTAATTTTGTCACAAAAATCGAGGCTCAGACACCGACATCAGTTTTCATGTATCTGCTATAGAAATGGGGGGATTTTCCATTCAAAAGTGTCCAATTTGGTCCACCCTATACAAATGATATTTTCTGTTAAAATGTCCAAGTAAATTAGGGCAAAAAAACGCATCTGTCCTGTTACCTGAGAGCAATTTGTAGGAATTGATAAGTTGGGCATCGCGTGTCAATTATGTGAAGGGGCGTGCTGAAGAAGTTTAAAACAATGTAAGATTCGGTCACATTTCGAAAAAGCGACGGCCAACGTTTCCGGCATAAAAAATATATAATAACGCGTACGTCTGCAGAGGCCTAGAAATGTAAGTGGTAATTATCTGTCTGGTAGAGGCGATTCGCCTCCTTTCGGCCTCTGGCTAGGACCCTTTTGCGCTCTATCATTTTGGGGCCCAAATTCGTGTTCGTTCGGTATCCGGCTTGCTTTAAAACACATCTTTGGCGCCGTCAAATCACATTCGGCATTACCGACTGTCTGATCAAAATTTTCGGATAAATACTGACCATTATTCCATTCGACTAATTCATAGTTACGATGGATTTTTTTAATGGCATTTGTTACTTTAGTGAAAAGTTTGATAATTATGACATTTAAAAAACATTCTAAGTCACTAACTGTGAATCGAATGTTAGTACTAAAAGCTCGTTCACACGGTGACATTAATGTCGTGACATCTAATGTCGCCCACAGCAGTGTTATTGCCTGAACAGTTGAGGGTCACAGTGTCGCGACGTTAGACTAGTGTCGCTAGCTACTGTCACCGCATTAGATGTCACGACATTAATGTCACCGTGTGAACGAGCTTTTAATGATTGAAAATTAATCAACAATGGAAAAAAGGAAAAACAACAAATAAAAAGGTATAAACAAAGTTGATCACATGTGCTTCAGTAATGGAAGGCTGAAGCCCATTTGGCGCACTTTTGCACTTGATTTATAATTTTTATTTCGGAATTCCTGGAAAAAATCGCGTTTTATTTTCTTCTATTGTGGTTATTTTCAATCATTTTTGCTCACAACAATGGGTGGAAGTAAAATACAAATTTTTTTAGGAATGCCGAAATAAAAAACTGTGAATAACGTGAAAAAGTGTTTCCGATGGGATTCACCCTTCCATTAGATGTTCCTTCGTTCCATGGCAATGTTCCAATGGGATGTTCCATTTCAAACACTTTTGCACTTTATTTATAGTTTTTAATTTCGGCATTCCTGGAAAAAATCGCGTTTTACTTGCTTCTATTGTGGTTATTTTCAGTCATTTTTGCTCACAACAATGGGTGGAAGTAAAATACAAATTTTTTTAGGAATGCCGAAATAAAAAACTGTGAATAACGTGAAAAAGTGTTTCCGATGGGATTCACCCTTCCATTAGATGTTCCTTCGTTCCATGGCAATGTTCCAATGGGATGTTCCATTTCAAACACTTTTGCACTTTATTTATAGTTTTTAATTTCGGCATTCCTGGAAAAAATCGCGTTTTACTTGCTTCTATTGTGGTTATTTTCAGTCATTTTTGCTCACAACAATGGGTGGAAGTAAAATACGAATTTTTTAAGGAATGCCCAAATAAAAAACTGTGAATAACGTGAAAAAGTGTTTCCGATGGGATTCGCCCTTCCATTAGATGTTCCTTCGTTCCATGGCAATGTTCCAATGGGATGTTCCATTTCAAACACTTTTGCACTTTATTTATAGTTTTTAATTTCGGCATTCCTGGAAAAAATCGCGTTTTACTTGCTTCTATTGTGGTTATTTTCAGTCATTTTTGCTCACAACAATGGGTGGAAGTAAAATACGAATTTTTTAAGGAATGCCCAAATAAAAAACTGTAAATAACGTGAAAAAGTGTTCCCGATGGGATTCACCCTTCCATTAGATGTTCCTTTCTTCCATGGCAATGTTCCAATGGGATGTTCCATTTCAAACACTTTTGCACTTTATTTATAGTTTTTTATATCGGCATTCCTGGAAAAAAATCGCGTTTTACTTGCTTCTATTGTGGTTATTTTCAATCATTTTTGCTCACAACAATGAATGGAAGTAAAATACAAATTTGTTCAGGAATACCAAAATTAAAACTGTGAATAACGTGAAAAAGTGTTCCCGATGGGATTCACCCTTCCATTAGATGTTCCTTCCTTCCGTAGCAATGTTCCTATGGGATGTTCCATTTCAAACACTTTTGCACTTTATAGTTTTTTATTTCGGCATTCCTGGAAAAAATTGCCTTTTGCTTTCTTCTATTGTGGTTTTTTCAATCATTTAATGATCACAACAATGGTTGGAAGTAAAATACAGTTTTATTTAAGGAATGCCGAAATAAAAAACTGTAAATAACGTGTAAAAGTGTTCCCGATGGGATTCACCCTTCTTTCATTACATGTTCCTTCCTTCCATGGCAATGTTCCAATGGAATGTGCCATTTCAAACACTTTTGCACTTTATTTATAGTTTTTATTTTGGCATTCCAGGAAAAAATCGCGTTTTACTTGCTTCTATTGTGGTTATTTTCAGTCATTTTTGCTCACAACAATGGGTGGAAGTAAAATACGAATTTTTTAAGGAATGCCGAAATAAAAAATTGTGAATAACGTGAAAAAGTGTTCTCGATGGGATTCACCCTTCCATTAGATGTTCCTTTCTTCCATGGCAATGTTCCAATGGGATGTTCCATTTCAAACACTTTTGCACTTTATAGTTTTTTATTTCGGAATTCCTGGAAAAAATTGCGTTTTAGTAGCTTCTATTGTGGTTATTTTCAATCCTTTTTGCTCACAACAATAGCTAGAAGTAAAATACAATTTTTTTCAGGAATGCCGAAATAAAAACTGTGAATAACGTGAAAAGTGTCCCCGATGAGATTCACCCTTCCATTAGATGTTCCTTTCTTCCATGGCAATGTTCCATTGGGATGTGCCATTTCAAACACTTTTGCACTTTATTTATAGTTTTTTATTTCAGCATTCCTGGAAAAAATCGCGCTTTACTTGCTTCTATTGTGGTTATTTTCAGTCATTTTTGCTCACAACAATTTGCGGAAGTAAAATACGAATTTTTTAAGGAATGCCGAAATAAAAAACTGTGAATAACGTGAAAAAGTGTTCCCGATGGGATTCACCCTTCCATTAGATGTTCCTTTCTTCCATGGCAATGTTCCAATGGGATGTTCCATTTCAAACACTTTTGCACTTTATTTATAGCTTTTATTTCGGCATTCCTGAAAAAATGGGCGTTTTACTTGCTTCTATTGTGATTATTTTCAATCATTTAATGCTCACAACAATGGTGGAAGTAAAATACGAATTTTTTGAGGAATGCCGAAATAAAAAACTGTAAATAACGTGAAAAAGTGCTCCGATGAGATTCACCGTTTCATTAGATGTTCCTTCCTTCCACAGCAATGTTCCAATGGGATGTTCCATTTCAAACACTTTTGCTCTTTATTTATACTTTTTTATTTCGGCATTCCTGGAAAAAATCGCGTTTTACTTGCTTCTATTGTGGTTATTTTTAATCATTTATTACTCACAACCATGGTTGGAAGTAAAATACAAATTTTTTTAGGAATGGCGAAATAAAAAACTGGAAATAACGTGAAAAAGTGTATCCGATGGGATTTACCCTTCCATTAGATGTTCCTTCCTTCCACAGCAATGTTCCAATGGGATGTTCCATTTCAAACACTTTTGCACTTTATTTATAGTCTTTTATTTTGGCATTCCTGGAAAAAAAATCGCGTTTTACTTGCTTCTATTGTGGTTATTTTCAATAATTTTTGCTCACAACAATGAGTGGAAGTAAAATACAAATTTGTTCAGGAATACCAAAATTAAAAACTGTGAATAACGTGAAAAAGTGTTCCAGATGGGATTCACCCTTCCATTAGATGTTCCTTTCTTCCATGGCGATGTTCCAATGGGATGTGCCATTTCAAACACTTTTGCACTTTATTTATAGTTTTTTATTTCGGCATTCCTGGAAAAAATCGCGTTTTACTTGCTTCTATTGTGGTTATTTTCAATCATTTATTGCTCACAACAATGGTTGGAAGTAAAATACAATTTTTTTTAGGAATGCCGAAATAAAAAACTGTGAATAACGTGTAAAAGTGTTCCCGATGGGATTCACTCTTCCATTAGAAGTTCCTTCCTTCCATGGCAATGTTCCAATGGGATGTTCCATTTCAAACACTTTTGCACTTTATTTATAGTTTTTTATTTCGGCATTCTGGAAAAAAATCGCGTTTTACTTGCTTCTATTGTGGTTTATTTTCAGTCATTTTTGCTAACAACAATGTGTGGAAGTAAAATACGAATTTTTTAAGGAATGCCGAAATAAAAAACTGTAAATAACGTGAAAAAGTGGTCCCGATGGAATTCACCCTTCCATTAGATGTTCCTTTCTTCCATGGCAATATTCCAATTGGGATGTTCCATTTCAAACATTTTTGCTCTTTATTTATAGTTTTTATTTCGGCATTCCTGGAAAAAATCGCGTTTTACTAGCTTCTACTGTGGTTATTTTCAATCATTTTCGCTCACAACAATGGATGTAAGTAAAATACAATTTTTTTTAGGAACGCCGAAATAAAAAACTGTGAATAAACGTGAAAAAGTGTTTCCGATGGGATTCCCCTTCCATTAGATGTTCCTTCGTTCCATGGCAATGTTCCAATGGGGATGTTCCATTTCAAAACACTTTTGCACTTTATTTATAGTTTTTAATTTCGGCATTCCTGGAAAAAATCGCGTTTTACTTGCTTCTATTGTGGTTATTTTCAGTCATTTTGCTCACAACAATGGGTGGAAGTAAAATACGAATTTTTTAGGAATGCCCAAATAAAAAACTGTGAATAACGTGAAAAGTGTTCCCGATGGGATTCACCCTTCCATTAGATGTTCCTTCCTTCCGTCGCAATGTTCCAATGGGATGTTCCATTTCAAACACTTTTGCACTTTTATAGTTTTTATTTCGGCATTCCTGGAAAAAATTGCCTTTTGCTTTCTTCTATTGTGGTTTTTTTCAAGTCATTTAATGATCCACAACAATGGTTGGAAGTAAAATACAATTTTATTTAAGGAATGCCGAAATAAAAAAACTGTAAATAACGTGTAAAAAGTGTTCCCGATGGGATTCACCCTTCTTCATTACATGTTCCTTCCTTCCATGGCAATGTTCCAATGGGAATGTGCCATTTCAAACACTTTTGCACTTTATTTATAGTTTTTTATTTTGGCATTCCAGAAAAATCGCGTTTTACTTGCTTCTATTGTGGTTATTTTCAGTCATTTTTGCTCACAACAATGGGTGAAGTAAATACGAATTTTTTAAGGAATGCCGCAATAAAAATTGTGAATAACGTGAAAAGTGTTCCCGATGGGATTCACCGTTCCATTAGATGTTCCTTGCTTCCATGGCAATGTTCATTGGGATGTTCCATTTCAAACACTTTTGCACTTTATAGTTTTTTATTTCGGAATTCCTGGAAAAATCGCGTTTTAGTAGCTTCTATTGTGGTTATTTTCAATCCTTTTGCTCACAACAATAGCTAGAAGTAAATACAATTCTTTTCAGGAATGCCGAAATAAAAACCTGTGAATAACGTGAAAAAGTGTCCCCGATGAGATTCACCCTTCCATTAGATGTTCCTTTCTTCCATGGCAATGTTCCATTGGGATGTGCCATTTCAAACACTTTTGACTTTATTTATAGTTTTTTATTTCAGAATTCCTGGAAAAATCGCGCTTTACTTGCTTCTATTGTGGTTATTTTTCAGTCATTTTTGCTCACAACAATTTGCGGAAGTAAAATTACGAATTTTTTAAGGAATGCCGAAATAAAAAAACTGTGAATATCGTGGAAAAGTGTTCCCGATGGGATTCACCCTTCCATTAGATGTTCCTTTCTTCCATGGCAATGTTCCAATGGGATGTTCCATTCAAACACTTTTGCACTTTATTTATAGCTTTTTATTTCGGCATTCCTGGAAAAAATGGCGTTTACTTGCTTCTATTGTGATTATTTTCATCATTTAATGCTCACAACAATGGGTTGGAAGTAAAATACGAACTTTTTGAGGAATGCCGAAATAAAAAACTGTAAATAACGTGTAGAAGTGTTCCCCGATGGGATTCACCTCTTCCATTAGAAGTTCCTTCCTTCCATGGCAATGTTCCTCTGGGATGTTCCATTTCAAAGCACGTTTGCACTTTATTTATATTTTTTATATTCGCATTCCTGGAAAAAATTGCCTTTTGTTTTCTTCTATTGTGGTTTTTTTCAATCATTTAATGCTCACAACCAATGGTTGGAAGTAAAATACGAACTTTTTGAGGAATGCCGAAATAAAAAACTGTAAATAACGTGTAAAAGTGTTCCCGATGGGATTCACTCCTCCATTAGAAGTTCCTTCCTTCCATGGCAATGTTTCCTATGGGATGTTCCATTTCAAGCACGTTTGCACTTTATTTATAGTTTTTTATTTCGGCATTCCTGGAAAAAATGCCTTTTGCTTTCTTCTATTGTGGTTTTTTTTCAATCATTTAATGCTCACAACAATGGTTGGAAGTAAAATACGAATTTTTAAGGAATGCCGAAATAAAAAACTGTGAATAACGTGAAAAGTGTTCCCGAAGGGATTCACCGTTCCATTAGATGTTCCTTTCTTCCATGACAATGTTTCGGATTTCGGGCAATTGGAAAAATCGTGTTTTACTCACCTTCCAGTGTGTGTCCTCCTGTTCTTCCTCACAACAATGGAACACCAAGTTTTACTTCAGTTTAGCGCTGATGTCCATTTGGAACACTTTGCGCTCATTTATTTACTTTTCTATTTAGGCATACCCGAAGAAATTTGTGGTTTACTTCTATCCATTTTTCCTTATTTTCCATCGATTTATCGCTCACATTTAACATAGCCTGATCTGTACAATTGGAAGAAAGACAGTAAGCAATTCCTTCAGTGTAGAATTATCTAATTACCGATTTTAGTCAATGTTAGTGTTCAAAGCAACTTTCCAAAAATGCCAAATCAAACAATGATATTTTGAAACAACAATAAGGTCAAATGTCCTATATATCGAATTTTTTGGCCAAAAAAGAGTGGTGTAATCCTCCTAAGGAATTTTCCGTTTAAAATCGAACCTACAAAAGAAAATTAAAACTACTTTGAGGAACAAATAAATCGGCAATCTTAAGAATAATTATTACCGATTGTTGCATCATTTTTTTTGAGTTTTTAATTTAAAAGATGCCTTCAAGAACGAGGCAAAAATCTTGTACGGATGCAAGTGTTACCTGCACTGAAGATTATGAAAAGCAACAGAAGACGAAAAATATCTGGTAGAAAAACATTGTTTCTTAGTGGATTCGATACTGATCACAAGTAACTAAACTCTCTCTCGAATAAACTTCAAGTTTGTTAAAAAATATGCAGAAAAAAATACACAAAAAGTAATTAATTTTGCTAATCAACAAGATAAAGGAAGAAAGAAATTTAGTGAGGCATAAAAAAGCAATTTTGCTCTAAAACGGCCGACGGTAGAGCTTTTAAAGGTGTCCAATTTTGGCGTATCAAATGCAGCTTTCGAATTACCATTTTCCCTTATTGGGCTCGAAGTTAGTGGCAAAAGCACCCATTCAACCCCAAAATATGCCAATTATGACTCTTTTTTCATCATTTTTTTTAATTATGGAAAACTTCAGTTATCAACCTCAGATAGTTCAGGAAATTGTCGAAAAACTACACCTCATTTTAGGGAAAACTTTTTCAAAATCTCGCTCGATTTGTATTGTAGTATATTGAAGGCGATTTATCAGTGGCAGCGATACTTGATCCTATTATTCCACTGGAAAAAGACGAGTACACAATGCATAAATAACATTTCGCTACGTTCAAGAAAATTGTTAGGTAAAAAGCTTATGAATGCAGTCCTGCTCAGTTCTTTGAAACCGCGTAATAATTTCAGTTTGATACAACAGTATATCATGTGTGATGGTCTAACTACAGGTTGAGGGAAAATGGTGCGGAGAATGATTTATCGTGGCAAGTTGAGCATTGTATGCGATATATCTGTTATGAAACGTCAACTTTCGGTGTATAATTTGATAGTGACCGCTCCATGATTTATTTCCATTGTATCAGGATGAACGACCATTACAAATCAGCTATCGATTCTCGTTTGGGCCCTCTAATGAATATTGCCCAACTAACTAACCCTAACCCATCACTTTCCTGCATGCATAACTTTCAATGTTATTAAGCCTGAGACACCGATTCTCAAAGGTTTAGAGGCCAGAAACTCCATAAGGTTTAAGTCCGGACTGTTAGATGGCTGACGCATAACCATTGCTCAATTCGGGATTGTGATTTTTTAATTATTAATGGAAAAATCTAGTGTGTCCACATACTGAACCTATTCAACAACTGTATTGAAATTAACACGATATCAGATACCTGGAAAACAGGAATAATAATACCAATTCTTAAAACCGGACTAGACAATACACAAACACAAACTACGGACCTATCACACTACTCCCTGTACTGAGTAAAATTTTTGAAACTATAATAAAAATAGACTGCAACAATCAGTTGGACAACACATACCACAATACCAATTCGGATTTAAACCTAAACACTCAACTGTTCACCTTTTTATACTAACCAACAACATACAAACAACTCACCTCACGAACAAGGAAACAGCATGTCTCTTCATGGACATCAATAAGGCCTTTGACAGTGTCTGGCACAAAGGACTTTTATATAAACTTTACCAGCTTAAAACCCCCAAATACATAATTCACGCAATCAGAAACCTACTCACAAACAGACACCTAGAAGTACGCATAGACAACACCCTCTCCTTTGCTTTCTCCCCTGAACCAGGACTTCCCACAAGGATCCCCCGCTATCACCCCTTCTTTACAATAGATTACTGCCACAACATATACAATCACAGTCTCCACGACAAAAGACACATTGACAAATCTGCTTACATACTACAATACGCCGACGACACTGCATTGATCGTGCACGACAAACTACAGTAAAAGCAGTACAAACACTTCAAACACTAACAGACAACACAATTGCGTGGTTCTACAAATGGAGACTTACACCAAACGCCACGAAAAACCAACTACTTTTACCACACCACCAAATTAAAGATGACTCTCCATCAATAACAACAGACGGAAACAGAATTAGATCAAAACAAGAGGCAAAATATCTAGGAATGACACTGGACCAAAAACTAAAATTTACAAAACACGCACAGAACGTAAGAACAAAAATCATTCAACGGACAAAACACTTCCGATCACTGACGTACAAAGACAAAGGAATTAGTACAAAGACCGGCACAAAATTTACCAATCAATATGTAGACCTCTGCATTGACTACGGACATATACTGACAACGAATGCATCTGGGAAAACCAAAGAACACATTCAAACAACAGAACAGATTGCCCTGAGATCAATAACCGAAAATAAGACATCCTCAAAACCAACTACTCTACGAACGAACAAAAATAACGCGAATAACAGAAAGACAACTCCAATTGCAAACGAAATGGAAAAACAATCCCTACAACTGGACCCTACTGAATCCCCTTTGCCTCACGAGACAACGAGACAATCCCGCTTCCGCTTCCCTACAACAACTCTACTTGAACACTTCCAACACGACTGAACCAACCTGCTAGACGATGGAAAGACATGACATAGAAGAGAGATTGTTTTTGCTTTGTAATAATTTTAAGTTACAGTTAAGATAGTTTAAGAGTTAGAATCTAGTGTGTCAAACTTTTGGCCCAAGACCCCGATTCTGAATAACCAAATAACCATTCCAATCCTAATTTTAAATGATTGGAAGCCAAAAACTCCATAAGGGGTAAGTCCGGGGTGTTAGATGGCTGAAGGAAAGCCATTGCTCAATTGAGGAGTGTGATTTTTGAAATTATCAACTGAAAAATCTGGTGTATAAAAATGGGGATTTCAGCCATCATAATCTTGATATTTTTCAGTCAATAGATTTGGGGGCGGTCGTTATCGTTTAAACAACAATGATAAGCGCCAGTTGGTCGACAGTGAACAATACCCGACCAACCACCACATATAATTATTTATCTGATATCTTGTCTGCTCCTTTATTTTCAGTTTGCACTAACAGTTTGTCTCCGATTGGTCGAGCCAGGCCACGCCCGCATCTCGAACACCCACATGGTAGTACTTGCTTGCGGTCAACTTTCTGAAGGATTTTTCAGATGGTTTCAGTTACTTATAAAGATGAACTTTTTGCCCGCTTGACTACAACCAGAGATTAGTTGATACTAATAATATCTACTAATCTCTGCTACAACTATCTTTGTAACGTTAAAATTGTTTAATTTATTCATTAATGTTTCAAGAGGATTTTTTTATTGTAGGTAAAGTTACTAATTGTTAAATGGCTTATTCTGTTATTTTCTTTTCATTCGTGCTGTTTTTGTTTTGGGCACGTTGAATTCTTTCAAATAAAGCCGATTTAGCGGGAAAATGAAATGCAATTGAAACTCAAATGAGTTGCAGTTACACGGCGCCATTGCTTGAAACTGATGTGTTTTTTTCGGGCTTTTAGAACCGTGGGGACAAAAAAATATTCCTGACGTGAGGTGGTGTGTTTGGGGCAGCACCACTCTGATGATGCTTGCCATTTGTGCTTGCGAAACGTCAGGAATAAATTGTTTTCCCTGACGGCTTAAAAGCTCGAAAAATGTGTCTAGAATATTTTTTGTAATTTAGCCAGTATTTGATATGTAAAAAAGTCATTAAAATGTTTGGCGAATTTGTTTATTTTTTCTTATTTCTCCAAGGTGTTAATTTTTTTCGCTACTTTGTGTTAGAATTTTTTGATCAATAAAGCGTTTTATTTAGAAATTGCGTTTGATTTTTTAAGCCAACTTCCAAGATAGTTGATTTTGAATCGATTTTTCTTCTTTCAGACTGTTAAATTCTATGCGACGCACAAATTTCAATAAATTAAATTTTTTCCCACAAAGCATAGAAAGGAAAATTGTGTATTTATATTAATTAATAAAAAAAAAAAGGATTATTTGCACACAGACGAGTTCAAATGACTTAATAATTCATCATTCTGTTGTCTCTCACTCAAACACTGCACCTACTTTTAATATACAGGGTGTCCCGTAAGCACATGATCAAAAGAAGGCGATCTGATCGATTTTTCTACAAAAATCGGGTGCGCGTATTCAAAATATTGCAAAAATCTACAGAGTGTTTCGTCAAGAAAATTTGATTTTGAGTCAGCTAACGGGGAACAGACGTAAACCTCCATGAATGAGGCTCGATTGCACCAATACCAATCGAACACTGTAATTGCAGCTTCGTTTGTTTGAATTCGTTCTGTTTGCTCTCTGGGTTTTGTTACGTTCTTTTCCAATTTTGACTCATATTTCAATAGAACAAACCACTGCCAAGTGATCTCGCTCTAATCGCGTGATTCGCCCAGATTCGTTCACTGTTCGTTTGTGTTCGTGCCATTAGGTAAGTATAAAAAAACGACAAAATCTTAAAGTTAAATCTACTCAATCAAACACTTCAATTAAATGAATCAAAAACTTTAAAAAAATCGAATTGTCTCGAGCTGATTTCTGTTTTTTACGTCTTTCTAAATCGTCTAGTTTCTAATAGAACGATCACTCTTAATTAGCTTGATTCGTTTGAATTCGTTCAGTTCGTGCTTGCTCTCTGGACCTTATTATTACGTAGTGTTAGAATAGATTTGCCGTTTGTTTGTGTTCTTGCTGGTTCAAACGTTCAAAAATGCCTTTCTTCCTGCAAAAATCGGGAAATCAACGGAATTTTTTTGAGTTGATGCACTGATCTTTTTCGAAGGTTTTTGGGCTCTTTGTAAAACCAAATAAAAAGTTCTGGAAGTTTTTGTACCAAGACCCGCAGAATTCCTCGCTTGCCCAAACCTGATGAACTCGGTTGCTTTATGAAAACATGAGTCTTACATAAAAAGAAATTCCCAGCGAGTTTCATTAAAATCCATCCCGATACTTACAAGACGATTGTTGCGACGGAATCTTTAAAATCTGTTCATTTCTAGAAATTTTTGTTACCTACTGAATAAATTAATAGTTAAAGATGTATTTTTCTCTTTAGGCACTTCATTTAGCATACGAAATGATCAATTTTCACCAAAAAAACAATGGGGCATTTGTTTGCTGTTATGGGAATTTTAAAGTTTAAAAAATAAAAAAAATTAAATTACTTTTTGGGCTTCGCTTTTAGGGGCAGAATTTAGGCAAATTTTCAGTTTTATTTGAGTGAGTTTTGAGACTGTCCCTGTCGGTTCTACCTACATAAAAACCGTATAGACAAAACCGATTTGAATGGCATGGAAATCGACTTATCGATGTTTTATAATGCAATCTGTTATTACTATAATTATAGCCCGCAGGCTTTGCCTTGTTCCGTCTGCGAATTGTAGACTGTTTCTGCTTGTTGGAAACATGACGGCAGTTCTTCAACCATTCGAACTTAAAAGTGATGTTTTGTGTTTCGCCTTAGGTCGATTGGCGTGGCCGCAGCAAATAGTTTACAGACGATTTCATGTTTTCAAGGTGCAATTTTGCATTCTACAAGATGGTCTTTGACTAAACTTAACTCAAATCGCGACTTTTTGGATGGAAAATGGATGGCTTCATGCAAAAGCATTCGTTGCTTCCAATGCAAAATCATCCGATAATTTTAATGCAGCAGACTTTCAAAACAGTCGATGAAAACTTTAACATTTTTATCAAGTTTTACATTTGAAACGACTCAAAAAGCTGATGAAATCCACCCAAGGAAAACTGTGGAGTGGAATAAACATGCAATTTTCACCGAAACGATGCGCAAAGTTTGCTTACCTAATAGAGAAAGGAAAATAAAACGTTTGCTTACCTAATTTCCTGATGGGTTTGCTAGTTTAAGCGATTTTTCTGGGCAAATGTGGAAAATTCTTCAGGACGAAGCGACGGACGCTCAGAAACGTCATGAAGTGACAACTATGTTACTTCGGCACCGTTCTCGGTAAACTTCGGGACCGGAAATAGGCCACTCGGATGCTTTTAAGCGCGGCCAATTTAAAATATGTAATTTTTGCCGAAGGTTGCGCGTCGCGCAGTTTAATTTAGCGAGAAAATACAGCACATCGTCTGCTTACCAATTTTCTTGATGCCTTTGTCAGTTTATGGGGTTTTTTCTGGGCAAATTTGCGAGTATTCCTCACTTTAAAGCAACTACTACTAGGAAAACGTCAGTGAGTGACATTCAGTTTACTTCGGCCTGTGTTCGGTGAACTTCGGAAGCGAATCAGGACATTCGGTTGCTTTCAAGCGCGGGCAATTTAAAATTTCTCTAGTTATATTGATTAAATTGATTGCTTTGAAGACCAACATTGACATGATTAATTTCATTAACCTGCAGCTTTTTCTGTGCGAAATCAAGCATAAAACCAGCAACGAATGACGAATGGCAACAATTCTACGTCGGCACTGCGTTCGGTGATCTTCGTGCCCTGTTGAAATGGCATTCGGCTGAATTCCAGCGCGGGCAATTTGAATTTGAATCCAAAGTCCCCCCGAATAGGTAAATATGTCGTTTGGCCGTTAAAATCCAACTTAAGCGAGGCAAAATCACGTGATATTGAGCAAAAAATGCGACAATTTTATTTCCAACCTTTGTTCACTAGAAATGTGCATTTTATCCACTGCTTTTTCAATATCTGTGAATTAAATCCAAATATAATCGACTAAAAATCATGATAAAAATGTCGTTTTCAAAGATAAAAAAACGATGGGAAAGGCCGCCTTGATCGGCGGCCATAAAAACACATAAGAAAATTTCCCATGGATCCCCACGATTCCAAGAACTCCTGACAAATGCGACTAAGAAAAACGGTCAAACTCGCTTTTCAAACACGCGATGTACACTGGATCGTTTCAAAATGCATGAAATAGCCACGCTAGTCACGAAATGCCTCCGAACAGAACAAGAAAAATTATCTATGCTTTGTAATTCTTATGTACCTACAATTTTTTTTCAGTTCCAGTTTCAGCAAACTGACCGGAAAGAGAGCCACTTTACGCTAAAGAAATGAATAAATAAAGAAAACGTACAAGATTCATTATTGTTGCGAAACAATTAATTTTTAAATGCGAACAAGACAATTGTGTGTCATCAATTGTATACTAATAATTTTTTTAACTCTTGTCTAAACCAGAACTTTTGCTAAAAAACGGTCTTGAATCTGCGACTTTAAATACATATTTTGCCTAATTTTTCTTAGTTTTCAAATTTTTTTTGGGTCTCTTGATTTTAGATAAGAAAAAATCGTGTTCTTCTTGCAGATTTTGAGTGCTTTTTCAGAAAAACTGTTGCTCAATTAACGGGATTTAACGTGAGAAACTCGGTTTAGCTACGGAGAAATTAAACATTCTGTATATTCTGTTAATTTACTTGTTAAAAATCTGGATGTATTTCTTAGTTTCTCTTCTTATCTGCTTTTACCTTTTCCATTCATTTTATCGCATTATTTACGCTTTTTTAGAAACCATTCATTCTTCTCGCCAGTCCTTCGACTTCACAGGACTTGCAGTTGATTTTTCTAAGTTTCTTTTCACTTTATTTTATGTCATTTTCTACTGTTTAGCAGCAACTCAATGCGGCCCTGGTAAATCACCGACTTTTTCAAGATTATTTAAACTTTCATGCATTTTTTCAGTTTTCTGTTACGGAATCAATGGGTAAAAAATTGCAATTTTTAAACCAATTAATTGCACAGACAAATTTATTTCAATAAAATAAAGTCCGCAATACGCTATAAAAAGGAATGAGCGCTGACAAAGGCGCAGCGCACTAGGAATTAATAAAAGATAACGTGAAAAACGCTAGAACTTAACCAAGATTTTTAAACAAAAAAAAACCCCTTTTTGCCCATCTGATATTGACAAGAGCAATTTAAAAAAATGACAAATAGACAAAATATAAACAAAAACCAGTAAATTATTAAACAATTCAAACTAATAGCTTTATAATAACGCAAACAAAAAGGCGATATTTTGTTGATTAGCGAGCCCAATTTCCTTTTCACTTAAATATGATTTAATACGTACCGATTTCATTACGGTATAATTAATGAAAATTCCTGTAATTTTAAACAATTAGACGCGAATTATGTATTTAAATCCGGGAGTCTCGTGCCGCACCCGGAGCTCGCACAATAGATGAAGAAAACTGCAGCAACCAGCCGCTAGTTTTCTCAATGTGGGACAGATGGCGGGGCCGTGTTCAGTTTGCACTTTGCATCACTTGCGAGGCGGTGAACTTTGAATTTCAAATATGTCAAAACGGACTTTTTTTGCACAAAACTATATGTATAAAAAAAATTTTGGTATTGAAAATTTGCTATAACTGCTATAAAATAACATATGTCTGTCAGTGCTCGCTTTGTTATTGAATTTTTCCACTTTCGTCCACTTTTATATTAAATAAATGTTGTTTTCGCTTTGTTGATTCTTCTGTATTTTATTAAATTCTTGCTTTTAGTTCAATTTCTTCTTTTTTCATCAATTTTTTTCGCTTCATTTTCATTGAAATATTTGTTGATTTCTTGCTATATTTTTAATTATTAAAAAAAAAACCATTTAAAACTTATTTCATGTGAACATTTCGGGGTGTGTCCGCTGATTTACAGGCTGGGCAGAATATTCGTCGGTCGGTTGAATTTTCGATTGTTCTTCACACTACCGGAAGAGCGCAACTTTACGTGTCACAAAATAACTACACGGAACGTTCTAAAGGACTATTCTTTACTGATTCACTTCAGTGCCTGTCTAAAGCATATTTTTCGTGTCTTTAGACATTAGGAATGGATTCGGTAACATCGGATGCATGACATCAGACCGACAATTATCAGAATGTGGAGGTTTCACTAAATTAATTGCAGGAGAAAAGAATCATATGCAGATTAATTGCAGTCACTAAACGGACTTTTAAGTGAAATGTACGCATTTCAAGTGATTTTCGACCCGAAAATCGCCAATTGTTCAATTTTCTACGGAAAATTTTGCTAGTTTTCGTTGACTTTCACTAGCCTCTCATGGTAAACGAAGTCATTCACAGTTGGCTCAAAAATATTTTTCATGCTTTGTCCAGTTCAAAACCCAGATATTTTAAGCTGTGAAGGTGTCAGGTTGGAACGTAGCGAGCGTAGCCCAATGAGGCCTCTCTGATATAATGCTGTGGGTGCGAGTGAAAGAACCGATGCCACCTGCGTCCCGGAATGTAAAAACTAGTTGTATTTAATTAATTCGAATCAGAGCATGAGGGAATATTTGGTGGGGCAAACAATCGTTAAAAACTCGTTTTTATTGAAAAAAAAACCATTGGAAAACATTACATTTACCCTAAGCCTGGGACTTTGTTAGTTGCTCAGCACTTTCTGAGGTTCGTTAGGAAGGGAAAAAATTGAATTAAAAAATTAGTTGTAAGTAAATGGTACTTGAGCAAGCAGAAGAGAATCGAAAATACTCAGAACTAGAGCGTTTCTAGCAAAAATCGCTCAGAACCGTGGCCCGATACCAAAGAGTGCATTATCAGTCGTTACTCAAGTTAAGTGATGTTGCTGAAGACAATCAAAGCGACGTACCGTCAGTACCGCAGAAGTTTTTGCGACGTTTCGGTGTGCGAAAACAATGGCACATGATCGGGACCGCATTCTAACTTTGAATTGCCGCTCGAATGGCATGCGGCGGTGTTGGTCTTCGTTTTCTCTAGCTTTCGGTCGTCGCATTTCCACTAACGACAACAAACCTTTAATATTACTTGGAACTTTTTCGCTTTCTATTGCAAAAGATTTGCTAGCTGGAGCTGCTGCGAATGCCAGCGATTTTTCCAAGCCGGTTCACTCTTTGGCAAAAAGGTTTAATTATCTGATGAGTATTTTCCATTATCTGGGCTTCTTCCATTAAATAGACAAGCGTCTATTTCATCCGCTTGGCTTTGAATAGTTTGCTCATCAGTGCGTTGAAGAGTTATTAAATTTGAGGAAATTATGGTTTTCCGACTCTTAGAAGAGTTTTCAGTCGCCTGACAGGTTGGATGTACAGTCTGTCCCAAGTTATTTCGGTTTTCGGTTAAAATTGAAATGATTTCCTCGAAAAATTCAAAAAAACTGCCAACACTCGCTTAGAAACTTGGCCAGAAACTGCCAACTTGTAACAAATTTGATGAGTTGATGACAAGTAACATCAAATTCCGTCTCGCTAGGTGGAAAAGTTACAGAAAAAGAACGACAATTATTGCGTCACTGCCAAAAGGCTTAAGCTAGTTTAGAGCTGAAAACGTTCAGACTAAAGCTCTCCAAAACACATTAAAAACAACGCTTTTAACGATAGAACTTTTGTCTAAAAAATACTGATTTGGACCGAGTTTTGCCCCTTAAGTAGCCCTTTCGAGCCCTTAATTATAAGCTTTAAAGTGATCAAGAGTTTTTTAACGTGTCGTTTGAGCAATTAATTGCTGATAAATTTTTTTTAAAAAAATATATATATTAAGTTCTCGAGAGGATTCTCGGTTTTGTTCCGGAAAATTATTTAATCCGGATTTCCTGATTCAGGCAAAGATCGAAATTAGGTTCTTGAACATTCCAAAAATTCTGATTAAATTAAACGACGTTTGCATTTAGGAACGTAATTGGCACCGATTATCTCGCTCCCACACATGGCATTCTATAACAAAGGCAACATGGCTACGCATCGCTACGTTCCAACTTGATACATTTGCGGCTTAAAATATAAATACCCGTTTTGAATATAAAGCTTAAAAAAATGAACAATGTGCCCGAAAACCTACATTAGTGCAGGCATGTATCGAAAATTCGTCAAAAATCTACGAAAAATGTAACAGCTTTGGCTAATTTCACCTAATAATTTGGCTTCCAACAGCCCTTTTTGTCTTAAAAAATTTTCAAAACAGCTCATCAGAAGCTGCTCAAATTAACAACCCAAAGCCCAGCATAACAAAACTGAAACAAATGTCTAAAACATGTGAAAAAAAAAACGAAAAAAAAAAATTAAACAAAAAGCTAATAAATAATGTTAATTATTATGATTATACTCGTGTCCTGTCGTGCAGAGTGATATAAAAAACCGAATCCAATTGCGAAGCAACAGTATGTGGTAACTTTAACAGGGACTGGAAGACTCCCCATGAAGAACTACTGTTTAATTACGATTTTCTTTGAAAGTATCAACATTGCCGGCTTTAGTACTGACCAAAAAAAAACCCAATTAGTCAAAGGTGTTATATAATGATAATTAATCTTGCTTTGGAGTTGATTCATTATCAACGTTGGATGAAATTATCGAAAAAAATTGTCAGGTTTTTACCTGGATTCTTCTGGGTAGATCGAAGTAGAAAAAAGATGTGGGGACTAGTGGGTGTGTAAGTACAGAAAATTATATAGCCATGTTGTACGAGAATAAAGTTGACCAACGAGAAACTTGGAAACGGATCGATGTCGGGAATTAATCACCGATTTTATGGGCCATTGTGGCCGTTATAAAGAAAACGTTGATAAAAGTCTTTGCGCAACATGACTGGCTATTTTTCCCATTTAATTTATGCGGCCAATTTCATTGGTTGGGGACTTTATTACAGGACCTATCAGATCAGCGGTTTCCTTACAACATTCTTACTTGTGGTAAGACCGAAGCAGATGAATTTAGATTCGTTTTTTTAAAACTTGTCTGCCTTTACTAGATTTTAATGAATTATTTATCTTTTTTTTATTGCAGCTTGTTTATCAGTGCTTTTAATGCCATTAATTAGAGCAGAAATTGCTCTATTATTCTAAGCAATTGCACATTTTTCGTGAATTTTTGACAAATTTTCAAAACAGAAATCGATAATGTCCAAATTCAACAACATTTGCAGCAAATTTTAAAATCGTAGTTTTTTCCAAAGTGGGCATGTTATAGCTTGTTCCGACATTAAATAGAGAAAAGGTTGCTCTACAGGTGGACATAATTTGCAGATGTGCCACATTTTTTGTGGATTTTGACGAATTTTTCAAAACAAGCCCCGATAATGTCCACTTTCAACCACTTGTCGCAATTTCTTTTAATGTTTGCTACTCAAAACGAACTTGCATGGAACAGAGATTTACGATCATGAGTCGAGAAGACCATGATTTATTACTGAAAAAACTTTCATAGTCCCTTGGTGGTTTAGGGTCGGTTTTTTCAAGACTTTCAGCTGTCCACTTGTGCAGCTTGTAGTGAGCATTTCAAAATGTTGCAGGTCGACAAGAAAAATAAGCAGGAATTGATTTTTACTCCATTAAATAGAGAAAATACTGCTCTATCCTTGAAAGTAACATTCAAATTAGTCACATTTATCCTGAATTTTTCACCAATTTTCCAAAACAAGTCTGGGTAAAGTCCACTTTCAACCACATCGTTGCAATTACAAAATTGTATTATTCAAAACGGAATTTGGATAGAAAATTTACCTCATGACGCCAGAAGACTTTGCTTGCTCTATTATTGAAGAAATTTTCAACTTTTACCGTCTCCTGGTGGGCTTTGGCCGGTTTTTTAATCCAAGACTTTCAGTTGTTCATCACGTAATGAACCGATCAAAAATTTGTCAAGGCCAAATTCTAAATGGGTAGTTAGTTTATTTTTAAGCCACTAAATAGAGAAAATAGTGCTCTGTTTGACCGAAAAAATTGAAAAATTGTCTAATTTCTCAATGAAACTTTTCTTCTGATCATTAACAGGCCGTAGTCCATGTTGCAACGCATTTTTAAATGTTTGTTACGCAAAAAGCAAATGGCAGAAAAAATTGACTTTAATATCAAGCAGTAGAGAAGATTTTGATCTATTAGTAGGAAGGAAAATTCAGGTTTCATAATTTCCAGTGGGCGTTTGGAAATTTTTTTCATGCAAGACTTGTACCTGTTCCCTGCCTGGTAGGTGCCTGTAAGGAATTTTTCAAAAAAATCTCAGTTGATCCAAGAAATGGGTTCATAATTGGCTCTGAATCCCTTAAATAGATAAAATATTGCTCTATTAGGGGATTAGATGTATAAACTTGTCGCGTTTTCTGGCCAATTTTGGAACTATTTTTCAAAATAAGCCTTCCTAACGTCCATGTTCATCCGCATTGTCTAGATTTATAATTGATCGGTATGCAAACGGCCAACGCCTAGGAAATTTACTTTTCCACCAAGAAGTCGAAAAGACTTCGATCTATCCACCAGCGATGAAAGTCTTAAGATTTCAGATTTTTGAGTGAGTTTTGGTAATGTTTCATGCAAGGCTTGCCAAACTTGTAAAGCGTTTTTCAAAAAATGATGGCTCAAAATTCAAAATGGGTGAGTAGTTGGTTTTGACTCTGTTAAATTGAGCAAACATTGATATTTTAGAAAAATCGATTTGCAAAATTGTAACATTTTTCGTAAATTTTTGCGCGATTTTTTATCACACGCTTCACTAACTTTTATGATCGGCCGCATTGTTTCAATTTTTAGTGTTCGTTATTCAAAAAGAAAATTGCAGAGGAAATTGACTTTGTAGGCTTGAAGTCGAAAAGACTTTGCTCCCTTACTGAAGAAATTCTCAAGTTTAAAACTTTTCCAGTTTTTAGACAACTTTAGATGCAAACTCGAGCTGTTCACTTGCGCTGTTCACTGAGCCTGGAGTGTAATAGATTTTTCAAAAAAATGCCAGTATAAATTCAAAGTTAGTAGATAATGGTGTTTTACCCCATAAAATAGAAAAAATTTTACTCCATTAGGGCGTTATTTTTGCAGAATTGTATCACTTCTTTTGAATTTTTGCGCGATTTTTCAAAACGAGCCTAAGGTTTGGTTCTGCCACATTTTTTCAATTTTTAAATCTTCAGTATTCAAAAAGGAAACTGCATAGAAACTTGACTTTAATAGCAGGAAGTAGAGAAAACCTTGCACTTTTTTGGGGCAAAAGTTTCAAGTCTAGTTGTCACAATTTTCTTGCGGGTTTTTGGTAACTTTTAATGTACAACTTTGAGCTGTTCACTTGCCCTGCTGGTAATGGGTTTTTCCAAAAATTGTCAGTGACAGCACAAAGTGAGCACATAATTGGAATTGACTTGGTTAAATGGAAAAATATTGTTCTATTAGAAAAACAGACTTGCAAAATTTTCACAATTTTCGTGAATTTTTGAGCGATTTTTCAAAATAGGCCTTAGTAGCTTCTCTGTTGGGCCACATTTCTCAATAGTGAAATGTCCGTTATTCAAAAAGGAAATTGAGGAGAAAATTAATTTCAATGCAATGAAGCCGAGAAGACTTTGATCTAATATCTAGTGAAGAAATTTTCAAGTTTCACACTTTTCTTCTGGGTATTTGGCAATGTTTAAGGCAATACTTTGAGCTCATCACTTGCAGAGCATGAAAGCAGTTTTTCAAAAAATTGTCAGTCAAAATCACATTAATATTGAAAATTCAATATCCAGCTTTTGAGTTAAAAAAAAAAACGTTTGAAAGACAATTGGATCCGGAAAATTTCCGGGAAAGTCGATGTTTACTTGCACTTTAAAGTCGTTGCCTAATGCAAGACTTGCACCTGTTCACCTGCCTGGCTTGTAAGGAATTTTTCAAAAAATTCTCAGTTGATCCAAGAATTGGGTTCATAATTGATTCTGCATCCCTTAAATAGATAAAATATTGCTCTATTAGGGGATTAGATGTATAAACTTGTCGCGTTTCTAGCCAATTTTGGAATTATTTTTCAAAACAAGCCTTCCTAACGTCCATGTTCGTCCGCATTGTCTAGATTTATAATTGATCGGTATGCAAACGGTCAACGCCTAGGAAATTTACTTTTCCACCAAGAAGTCGAAAACACTTCGATCCATCCACCAGTGATGAAAGTCTTAAGATTTAAGATTTTTGAGTGAGTTTTTGGCAATGTTTCATGTAAGACTTGCCAAACTTGTAAAGCGGTTTTCAAAAAATGATGACTCAAAATTCAAAATGGGTGAGTAGTTGGTTTTGACTCTGTTAAATTGAGCAATCATTCATATTTTAGAAAAATCGATTTGCAAAATTGTAACATTTTTCGTAAATTTTTGCGCGATTTTTTATCACACGCTTCACTAACTTTTATGATCGGCCGCATTGTTTCAATTTTTAGTGTTCGTTATTCAAAAAGAAAATTGCAGAGAAAATTGACTTTATTGGCTGGAAGTCGAAAAAACTTTGCTCCCTTACTGAAGAAATTCTCAAGTTTAAAACTTTTCCAGTTTTTAGACAACTTTAGACGCAAACTTGAGCTGCTCACTTGCGCAGTTCACTAAGCCTAGAGTGTAAAAGATTTTTCAAAAAAATGTCAGTATAAATGCAAAGTTAGTAGATAATGGTGTTTTACCCCATAAAATAGCAAAAATGTTACTCCATTAGGGCGTTATTTTTGCAAAATTGTATCACTTTTTTTGAATTTTTGCACGATTTTTCAAAACCAGCCAAAGGTTTGGTTCTGCCACATTTTTTCAATTTTTAAATCTTCAGTATTCAAAAAGGAAACTGCATAGAAACTTGACTTTAATAGCAGGAAGTAGAGAAAACCGTGCACTTTTTTGGGGCAAAAGTTTCAAGTCTAGTTGTCACAATTTTCTTGCGGGTTTTTGGTAACTTTTAATGTACAACTTTGAGCTGTTTACTTGCCCTGCTGGTAATCGGTTTTTCCAAAAATTGTCAGTGACAGCACAAAGTGAGCACATAATTGGAATTTACTTGGTTAAATGGAAAAAATATTGTTCTATTAGAAAAACAGACTTGCAAAATTATCACAATTTTCGTGAATTTTTGAGCGATTTTTCAAAATAGGCCTTAGTAGCTTCTCTGTTGGGCCACATTTCTCAATAGTTAAATGTCCGTTATTCAAAAACGAAATTGAGGAGAAAATTAATTTCAATGCAATGAAGCCGAGAAGACTTTGATCTAATATCTAGTGAAGAAATTTTCCAGTTTCACACTTTTCTTCTGGGTATAAAAAAAAAACGTTTGAAAAGACAGTTGGATCCGGAAAATTTCCGGGAAAGTCGATGTTTACTTGCACTTTAAAGTCGTTGCCTCATGCAAGACTTGCACCTGTTCACCTGCCTGGCTTGTAAGGATTTTTCAAAAAATTCTCAGTTGATCCAAAAATGGGTCATAATTGATTCTGAATCCCTTAAATAGATAAAATATTGCTCTATTAGGGGATTAGATGTATAAACGTGTCGCATTTCTAGCCAATTTTCGAATTATTTTTCAAAATAAGCCTCCCTAACGTCCATGTTCGTCCGCATTGTCTAGATTTATAATTGATCGGTATGCAAACGGCCAACGCCTAGGCAAATTTACTTTTCCACCAAGAAGTCGAAAAGACTTCGATCTATCCACCAGCGATGAAAGTCTTAAGATTTCAGACTTTTTGAGTGAGTTTTTGGTAATGTTTCATGCAAGGCTTGCCAAACTTGTAAAGCGTTTTTCAAAAAATGATGGGTCAAAATTCAAAATCGGTGAGTAGTTGGTTTTGACTCTGTTAAATTGAGCAAACATTGCTATTTTAGAAAAATCGATTTGCAAAATTGTCACATTTTTCGTAAATTTTTGAGCGATTTTTTTACCACACGCCTCACAATCCGCAAGGTTTATGCTCTGCCGCATTGTTTCAAATTTTAATGTTCGTTATTCAAAAAGAAAATTGCAGAGAAATTTACTTTGTTGGCTTGAAGTCGTAAAGACTTTGCTCCATTACTGAAGAAATTCTCAATTTTAAAACTTTTCCAGTTTTAGACCACTTTAGATGCAAAGTTGAGCCGTTCACTTGCGCTGTTCACTGAGCCTGGAGTGTAATAGATTTTTCAAAAAATGCCAGTATAATTCAAAGTTAGTAGATAATGGTGTTTTACCCATAAATAGAAAAAATCTTACTCCATTAGGGCGTTATTTTTGCAAAATTGTATCACTTTTTTTAATTTTTGCACGATTTTTCAAAACGAGCCTAAGGTTTGGTTCTGCCACAATTTTTCAATTTTTAAATCTTCAGTATTCAAAAAGGAAACTGCATAGAAAATTGTCTTTAATAGCAGGAAGTAGAGAAACCCTGCACTTTTTTGGGGCAAAAGTTTCAAGTCTAGTTGTCACAATTTTCTTGCGGGTTTTTGGTAACTTTTAATGTACAACTTTGAGCTGTTCACTTGCCCTGCTGGTAATGGATTTTTCCAAAAATTGTCAGTCACAGCACAAAGTGAGCACATAATTGGAATTGACTTGGTTAAATGGAAAAAATATTGTTCTATTAGAAAAACAGACTTGCAAAATTTTCACAATTTTCGTGAATTTTTGAGGCGATTTTTCAAAATAGGCCTTAGAAGCTTCTATGTTGGTCCACATTTCTCAATAGGGAAATGTCCGTTATTCAAAAAGGAAATTGAGGAGACAATTAATTGCAATCCAATGAAGCCGAGAAGACTTTGATCTACTATCTAGTGAAGAAATTTTCAAGTTTCACACTTTTCTTCTGGGTATTTGGCAATGTTTAAGGCAATACTTTGAGCTCGTCACTTGCAGAGCATGAAAGAAGTTTTTCAAAAAATTGTCAGTCAAAATCACATTAATATTGAAAATTCAATATCCAGCTTTTGAGTTAAAAAAACAACGTTTGAAAAGACAATTGGATCTGGGAAATTTCCGGGACAGTCGACGTTTACTTGCACTTTAAAGTCGTTGCGTCATGCAAGACTTGCACCTGTTCACCTGCCTGGCTTGTAAGGAATTTTTCAAAAAATTCTCAGTTGATCCACGAAATGGGTTCATAATTGATTCTGCTTCCCTTAAATAGATAAAATATTGCTCTATTAGGGGATTAGATGTATAAACTTGTCGCGTTTCTAGCCAATTTTGGAATTATTTTTCAAAACAAGCCTTCCTAACGTCCATGTTCGTCCGCATTGTCTAGATTTATAATTGATCGGTATGCAAACGGCTAACGCCTAGGAAATTTACTTTTCCACCAAGAAGTCGAAAAGACTTCGATCTATCCACCAGCGATGAAAGTCTTAAGATTTCAGATTTTGAGTGAGTTTTTGGTAATGTTTCATGCAAGGACTTGCCAAACTTGTAAGCGTTTTTCAAAAAATGATGGCTCAAAATTCAAAATGGGTGAGTAGTTGGTTTTGACTCTGTTAAATTGAGCAAACATTGCTATTTTAGAAAAATCGATTTGCAAAATTGTCACATTTTTTCGTAAATTTTTGCGCGATTTTTTACCACACGCCTCACAATCCGCAAGGTTTATGCCCATGCCGCATTGCTTTCAAATTTTAATGTTCGTTATTCGAAAAGAAAATTGCAGACGGAAATTGACTTTGTTGGCTTGAGTCGAAAAAACTTTGCTCCCTTACTGAAGAATTCTCAAGTTTAAAACTTTTCCAGTTTTTAGACAACTTTAGATGCAAACTCGAGCTGTTCACTTGCGCGTTCACTAAGCCTAGAGTGTAAAAGATTTTTCAAAAAAATGTCAGTATAAATTCAAAGTTAGTAGATAATGGTGTTTTACCCCATAAAATAGAAAAAATGTACTCATTAGGGCGTTATTTTTGCAAAATTGTATCACTTCTTTTGAATTTTTGCGCGATTTTTCAAAACGAGCCTAAGGTTTGGTTCTGCACAATTTTTCAATTTTTAAATCTTCAGTATTCAAAAAGGAAACTGCATAGAAACTTGACTTTAATAGCAGGAAGTAGAGAAAACCTTGCACTTTTTTGGGGCAAAAGTTTCAAGTCTAGTTGTCACAATTTTCTTGTGGGTTTTTGGTAACTTTTAATGCACAACTTTGAGCAGTTCACTTGCCCTGCTGGTGATGGGTTTTTCCAAAAATTGTCAGTCACAGCACAAAGTGAGCACATAATTGAACTCGACTTGGTTAAATAAAAAATATATTGTTCTATTAGAAAAACAGATTTGCAAAATTTTCACAATTTTCGTGAATTTTTGGGCGACTTTTCAAAATAGGCCTTAGTAGCTTCTCTGTTGGGCCACATTTCTCAATAGTTAAATGTCCGTTATTCAAAAAGGAAATTGAGGAGAAAATTAATTGCAATCCAATGAAGCCGAGAAGACTTTTATGCTAATATCTAGTGAAGAAATTTTCAATTTCACACTTTTCTTCTGGGTATTTGGCACTGTTTAAGGCAATACTTTGAGCTCGTCACTTGCAGAGCATGAAAGAAGTTTTTCAAAAAATTGTCTAGTCAAAATCACATTAATATTGAAAATTCAATATCCAGCTTTTTGAGTTAAAAAAAAAACGTTTGAAAAGACAAGTTGGATCCGGAAAATTTCCGGGACATGTCGATGTTTACTTGCACTTTAAAGTCGTTGCGCTCATGCAAGACTTGCACCTGTTCACCTGCCTGGCTTGCAAGGAATTTTTCAAAAAATTCTCAGTTGATCCAAGAAATGGGTTCATAATTGATTCTGCATCCCTTAAATAGATAAAATATTGCTCTATTAAGGGATTAGATGTATAAACCTGTCACATTTCTAGCCAATTTTCGAATTATTTTTCAAAACAAGCCTCCCTAACGTCCATGTTCGTCCGCATTGTCTAGATTTATAATTGATCGGTATGCAAACGGCCAACGCCTAGCAAATTTGCTTTTCCACCAAGAAGTCGAAAAGACTTCGATCAGTCCACCAGCGATGAAAGTCTTAAGATTTCAGATTTTTGAGTGAGTTTTTGGTAATGTTTCTTGCAAGGCTTGCCAAACTTGTAAAGCGTTTTTCAAAAAATAATGGGTCAAAATTCAAAATGGGTTAGTAGTTGGTTTTGACTCTGTTAAATTGAGCCAACATTGTTATTTTAGAAAAATCGATTTGCAAAATTGTCGCATTTTTCGTAAATTTTTGCGCGATTTTTTATCCACGCGCCTCACTAACGTTTATGCTCTGCCGCTTGTTTCAAATTTTAATGTTCGTTATTCAAAAAGAAAATTGCAGAGGAAATTGACTTTGTTGGCTTGAAGTCGAAAAACTTTGCTCCATTACTGAAGAAATTCTCAAGTTTAAAACTTTTCCAGTTTTTAGACCACTTTAGATGCAAACTTGAGCTGTTCACTTGCGCAGTTCACTAAGCCTAGAGTGTAAATAGATTTTTCAAAAAAATGTCAGTATAAATTCAAAGTTAGTTAGTCAAATGGTGTTTTACCCCATAAAATAGAAAAAATGTCACTCCATTAAGGCGTTATTTTTGCAAAATTGTATCACTTTTTTTGAATTTTGCGCGATTTTTCAAAACGAGCCTAAGGTTTGGTTCTGCCACATTTTTTCAATTTTTAAATCTTCAGTATTCAAAAAGGAAACTGCATAGAAACTAGACTTTAAGAGCAGGAAGTAGAGAAAACCTTGCACTTTTTTGGGGCAAAAGTTTCAAGTCTAGTTGTCACAATTTTCTTGTGGGTTTTTGGTAACTTTTAATGCACAACTTTGAGCTGTTCACTTGCCCTGCTGGTAATGGGTTTTTCCAAAAATTGTCAGTAACAGCACAAAGTGAGCACATAATTGGAATTGACTTGGTTAAATGGAAAAAATATTGTTCTATTAGAAAAACAGACTTGCAAAATTTTCACAATTTTCGTGAATTTTTGAGCGATTTTTCAAAATAGGCCTTAGTAGCTTCTTTGTTGGGCCACATTTCTCAATAGTTAAATGTCCGTTATTCAAAAAGGAAATTGAGGAGAAAATTAATTGCAATCCAATGAAGCCGAGAAGACCTTGATCTAATATCTAGTGAAGAAATTTTCCAGTTTCACACTTTCTTCTGGGTATAAAAAAAAACGTTTGAAAAAGACAGTTGGATCCGGAAAATTTTCCGGGAAAGTCGATGTTTACTTGCACTTTAAAGTCGTTGCCTCATGCAAGACTTGCACCTGTTCACCTGCCTGGCTTGTAAGGATTTTTTCAAAAATTCTCAGTTGATCCAAGAAATGGGTTCATAATTGATTCTGCATCCCTTAAATAGATAAAATAATGCTCTATTAGGGGATTAGATGTATAAACTTGTCGCGTTTCTAGCCAATTTTGGAATTATTTTTCAAAATAAGCCTTCCTAACGTCCATGTTCGTCCACATTGTCTAGATTTATAATTGATCGGTATGCAAACGGCCAACGCCTAGGAAATTTACTTTTCCACCAAGAAGTCGAAAAGACTTCGATCCAGTCCACCAGCGATGAAAGTCTTAAGATTTCAGATTTTTGAGTGAGTTTTTGGTAATGTTTCTTGCAAGGACTTGCCAAACTTGTAAAGCGTTTTTCAAAAAATGATGGGCTCAAAATTCAAAATGGGTGAGTAGTTGGTTTTGACTCTGTTAAATTAGCAAATATTGATATTTTAGAAAAATCGATTTGCAAAATTGTCACATTTTTCGTAAATTTTTGCGCGATTTTTTACCACACGCCTCACAATCCGCAAGGTTTATGCTCTGCCGCATTGTTTCAAATTTTAATGATCGTTATTCAAAAAGAAAATTGCACAGAAAATTGACTTTATTGGCTTGAAGTCGAAAAAACTTTGCTCCCTTACTGAAGAAATTCTCAAGTTTAAAACTTTTCCAGTTTTTAGACAACTTTAGATGCAAACTTGAGCTGTTCACTTGCGCTGTTCACTGAGCCTGGAGTGTAAAAGATTTTTCAAAAAAATGTCAGTATAAATTCAAAGTTAGTAGATAATGGTGTTTTACCCCATAAAATAGAAAAATTTTTACTGCATTAGGGCGTTATTATTGCAAAAATGTATCACTTATTTTGAATTTTTGTCCGATTTTTCAAAACGAGCCTAAGGTTTGGTTCTGCCACATTTTTTCAATTTTTAAATCTTCAGTATTCAAAAAGGAAGAAAGTAGAGAAAACCTTGCACTTTTTTGGGGCAAAAGTTTCAAGTCTAGTTGTCACAATTTTCTTGTGGGTTTTTGGCAACTTTTAATGCCACAACTTTGAGCTGTTCACTTGCCCTGCTGGTGAATGGGTTTTTCCAAAAATTGTCAGTCACAGCACAAAGTGAGCACATAATTGGAATTGACTTGGTTAAATGGAGAAAAATATTGTTCTATTAGAAAAACAGCCTTGCAAAATTTTACAATTTTCGTCAATTTTTGAGCGATTTTTCAAAATAGGCCTTAGTAGCTTCTCTGTTGGGCCACATTTCTCAATAGTGAAATGTCCGTTATTCAAAAGGAAATTGAGGAGAAATTAATTTCAATGCAATGAAGCCGAGAAGGCTTTGATCTAATATCTAGTGAAGAAATTTTCAAGTTTCACACTTTTCTTCTGGGTATTTGGCAATGTTTAAAGCAATGCTTTGAGATCGTCACTTGCAGAGCATGAAAGAAGTTTTTCAAAAAATTATCAGTCAAAATCACATTAATATTGAAAATTCAATATCCAGCTTTTGAGTTAAAAAAAACCTTTGAAAAGACAGTTGGATCCGGGAAATTTCCGGAAAAGTCGATGTTTACTTGCACTTTAAAGGCGTTGTAATCGAAATATGCGTGTTTTAGTTCAATTTTTCGGTTAGAATTTTGAGTCCTTACTGCCCATATTAGAAGTTTTGAAATGTAGGCGTTTACACTGATATTTAGCAAGTTAAAAGCCGGGTTTTGCACGAAATCGAAACCTGAATTAGTTCGAAATGAGTTTTTTTTTGAGTCTCAGTCCTCAGATGGTACTTACGAACCCCTCATGTTTCGTATCGCAATTCGATCAGAATAAGAATTTTGAAAATGCAGGCACTTTCACGTGTGGTTGAAACCCCATTACGATCCGGCCATTTACGAAAAACACTAAGAAAGGTTTTTCCAACATATAATTTGCTTTGCTCGTGCTTTATTCACCAGCGCCCTAAATATACGTCTTATTAATTGTGTACTTGATATCAAACACCACGGTTTGTAATCGATTTTCGGGCCAAATTATGGTAATTTCCGAAATAAACTTAATATTATCGTTTGGTGCAGTTCTGCGCGTTTAGAGCAATTTGCCAGACCAGAAGATGCATATTAAGTTTGCAAATTTCGGCTCGAGTCAACCAAAAGAATATAATTTTAGCTGCAACGGCTAATGTGCACCGATGCTCTAGAATGCTTATTTTAAATTTCCGAAAACACAATTTAATTCCACCCAAAAAAACAAAGCAAAACCTGCCGATGTTTTGTAATCACTTGGCAAATTGTTAAATAACCACTTTATTTTGCATACTTATTATTTTTGGATTAGAAACGCATTAAGGTTTAAACAGTTTTGAGAACTTCGTTCTTAGGCATGATGGAAGATCGGGAAAACTCAAGGTGGAAGTTTCAGCTTGGGAAAATCTGCACTGAAATTTCAGGATGATTCAAATGGATCTGGAAGATCTAAATTGGAATTGTAGATTTCTTCAAGGACCCAAACCCAATAGGCCGATGTGAACGGAGGGCTGGTAAAAGTGGGAAAAGCAATTTCAATATATTTATACAAGGCATAGCGTGCCATTTAGGCCCAACATACATATTTATATACTGGCCCTAACCCATAATAAGAGCCGTCTGAGCGTGTTTAAGAATCTGTATTTTAAAGGCCGATTTCCATTGGCCGAGGAACGAGATCGAGGGTGTGGCCTCTCCATCTTTATAAATAATTACTATTTTAGTACTCAGGTCGCGTCCGCATATGGGCTAAGAACAACTCAACTCTTAATAAACACCCAGCATGGATTTGTATGTAAATTAACAAATTTCCTGCACTGTACGTGTTGTAACTATCGCGTTTTCGTAACGAAATTAACTAACTGTTAATCAAAGTGAAATAAATGCTTGGCCATAAGTATAGAAAAATAGATAGCGAACTTGAATGTCTGGCTAATTTCCGTGCAATTAACATATCCATTAAATCCAAACTGAGAGACCGATAAATAACGCAAGCAATCGCATTGAAAGTGAACCAATTAGGATTACCTGCTTCAATCTATCTACATTAGCGGTTTAATTAAATGGTAGCTACTTTTTGCTGTTACGACTGACTGTTCTATTGAAGAAATGGACCTGGAGGAGGCTTTAAAGTGACAGAACCGCAAACTTTTCAAGCTAAAAAAAACAGGCAAATCCTTTCGAATTTTTGGCTGAAAAGTTCACCAGCTCTTTGTACAACTCTTGCTACTCTTCAAGTCCGTAGTTTTGGCCCCCCAAGTGGATAAATTTCCAAATTTGTCTCATTTCTCGTTCATCATCTCGTCCCCTGTTCGCCCGCAAGGTCTTAATGTTTAAATCTTGTTTATGCAAAAAGAAAATCGCATCGAAAAATTGACTGTAAAAGCAAGTAGTAGAGTAGTTTTTCTAGTGGGCGATTGGCACTTTTTTTTAATAAATTTTTTGAATTTTCAAGTGCCGGCGCAGTGCCGGTGGAATGGGTTGGTGCGCCAACCCAACGCGCCCGCACAGTAACTCACCGACGCCGGTTATGTTGCAGTAAACTCATATGCATATTACGCCGTACGCATAAATAAGAAGAAGTAGAGACACACGCCTGTTGCGTTGTTTTAATGAATGGAATAAATGAAGTCGCAAAATATTTTCTTCTTGTAAAGCCTAGATGTCTCAGAAGCGAATTTTCGGAGAAAAGATCCGAATATTTGGATGATTTAACAGGTGCCGGACAGTTTTCATTTGCGATTATTTTTTGCAGAAAAAACTATTATTTTGTAACATGTGTAGGTAGGCAACATTGTCATTGCTTCAATTTGTGCCAACACTGCATTTTTTATGATTTTCGTTTCGAAATTCGGTTCGAATACTCACCGAACCGAGAGAAATAAGAATTCATCAGTCATTAGAATATCTTTATCTTGAGCACGAACTAGCAACTGAACAGCAAACCTCCGTTGCAAAGCTGCCACCTGCGAGTTGGTGGATGAAGTCTGCCACAAGTGTTATAGCGTAATTAAAGGTGCGGCGCAGTCAGACGGGATAAGTTATAACTCATCAACTCACAGAGCGGCAACAACTCAAAAGCGCAACTCAACTCAGTGTTACCCATGCCTAGTCTTTGGCAATTTTTAATTTAAGACAATGCAAGACTCAAGCTGTTCACTTTCAAAATTTTGAGCTGTTCACTTGCCCAGCGTGTAAACTTTTTTTGGTTTTAAACGACAAACTTATCACTAAAATCGGTTTTTTTTTCCGGTGAGGTTTGGAAAATGCTCTCTTACGCATACCCCGAGCTGAAGTTCTGGCGCTCTGGGGCTCTGTGGGAATCCATCTTAGCTGTTTACCCACTAAAACCCTTCCTCACCTCCGAACTGGTGTTAGGCCTAGCACCGCGGCCATTTCGGTCCTATTGTGCCTTCGCATTTTACTCCCTTATTATCCCTGTGTATTCAATGAATTCCAGAAGAATCTTGAGAGGGGTACGCATGACCTGGTCTGGTAGAACTTCATCGCCTCCCAGGAGTCTTCGTCTACCTGTTGCATATGACGTGCAGTGACATATAATATGTAGAGTAGTTTCGTCCTCTAATTCGCACCCCCTGCAGGGGTCGGTTGATGGGCTCAGTCCCATCCGGAAGAGGTGCTTTTTGCAGGGGGCGTGTCCTGTTAAAAAGGCCACTATCCTCCTTATTTTTTGCCTGCTGAGATCTAGCAGTTCGTTTTTAAGCACTGGTTGTGGAGGTCCCACCAACAGCCTTGCTGTAAGGAGTCGTGGTGTCTCCTCCCAGTACTTTCTATGTTCTTTCAAGATCCATTGCCCAACTCCCGCCTTAACTTGGGCATGAGATATACCACAAGCAGGTTCTTGGTTGGTCAGTGGCTGCTCGGCCCCTGCCTTAGCAAGTTCGGCAGCAATCTCGTTTCCTTTGCTCCTGGTTATCCCAGTTGCCCAAGTGAGTTTTACTCTGTTTTTCCATTTCGAGAGGAATCTGGCTGTCTTGGGCAGCATTTGGCAAACTAGGGATATTCTTAAAGAACCAAAAATCCCCATAAACCTCAAGCGCAAGGTTACTTACCACTGTGCGGACTCGAACCTACAACAATTACAAAGAGCAGTGGAAACCGCCTCCGGGTTTGCCAAGAGAGCAATGGAAAGAGGAATGCTGGGCGTGGACATTAGGGATAAGATCCGAAATGAGGAAATCAGAAGGAGAACAGGAGGGGTCATGGATGTAATGGAGAAAATTGCATAAACAAATGGCGATGGGCGGGTCATGTTGCTAGGGAAGACATACAGTGGAGGAACAGGGTCATGCAATGGAGACCTCGACAATCAAATGGAGCGTAGGTCGACCCAAAGCAAGGTGGCCAGCCGATATCCAGCACCAAGCGGGGAAAAACTGGATGCAAAGAGCCCAAGACCGACAAACGTGGAGACTTATGGAAGAGGCCTACGTTCAGGAGTGGACGTATACAGGCTGATGATGATGATGACAGTGAAAAGTATTCACATTTTTATTCCAAACAGGTTTAAAACTACTAAAATGGAAAAAGTTTTTTAGAAATTACAGCGATTCAAATGTTTAAACTTTCAATGACTTCCCCCACTGTTATTAAGTCCGATAGGACAATGACTCTTTAACCAAAATGACACAAAATTGACCAATCTCCCAAAAAAAATGTGTTTGGGGGTGTTTTTTTGATTGAAAAATCCTAATTTCCTATTACTTAGGGTGTTGTTCCTCGAAGCAGCCAGCTGCAAGAGTCTGGAGCCATTTAAAACATTGGAAATTTTTTGGGCGTTAAAATATCGCAATTTTCTTGACAATGTCTCGTTCCCTGATATTTTCTATACAAAAAATGTATCTTGTTCCAAGTCGATATCTCTCATGGTTTTCGAGATATCTCACATTGAAACCTCTAGTGATTTTCTGCACTAGAAAAAAATTCTTTTATTTAGAGATGCAATTTGAGTTACAATCGCATCTCTAAAAAAAGAAATATTCTGATCAAATTTTCAATAGAACGAAACCTAATAAACGTTATTTACAGTATTTATTTAGGTTTTATCTGAGTTAGTTCAGAATCACTAGAAGCTTTAATGTGAAATATCTCGAAAACGGTTAGAGATATCGACTTGAACCTACACATTTTTTGTTTCGCAAATGTTGGAGAACGATATTTTGTCAAGGAAAACGTGATATTTGAAAACCCAAAACAATTATGATGTTTCAACAGGCTCCAGATTTGGATTCCTCGATCCAAAAAAACTCCGAAACATAAAATTTTCGGTAGCAGAAACTACTGATGAAGAGTCTTCTAAATAAAATCAAAATCGTTGTTTGCGCCACCCTGTATAAGGATATAGAGAAGCATCTTTGAACCGATTGAGCCCACATGTGATATCCAGAGTTTTCCATAAGTGATATGGATAATCGCTTTCCGAAAGCTCATTTTCCTGTCATGTAATCATATGCAGATATTCTAATGCATATTTCATTAAGCGTAGGTGCTGCAGATTAAGCTCTTTGGTCACGCAAACCCCCATTTTTCCAACATACGTTGCGATTAAAAATTAAGACGTTCTGCATTATTTGCCCGTTTCTGTATGTGCGCTTGATTTCTTCTTTAACTGCTTCCTCGAACTGTTTAATCGTTCATTATCTGTCCGTTTTCTACTAAGTTGATTTTTCAAACTCTAAGTGACTCACCTGAACCATTCAGTTTCGATGTCGAAAAACACAAAATTCTCACCATCGCCCGATTAGAGTCGATTTTTTCCTTCAAATCCATTTGAAGGATTCTGCCGGTCGGCCGGGCAGCAACATTAAACCTAATCGGCACACCGTCGTACATTAAAAAGCCGTTTAGAGCGATTTCCAACAATAAAATCTAACGACGTAGTAGTGCATCCCTTAAGCCAATTTGGGTTCATTGAAAATCATTTCGGATCCGAAAAGGGCATTCAGAAGGGTCCATTGAGGAAATTCTGGCCAGCGGACGTTTCACGCAGAGGCGCCATAGGCGGACGACGGTCGACCTTTGCTTGCCTTAATTATAATCATTTGAGGCGCATCTCTCAACGTACGCAATACACAAAAGTTTTTTAATGACATCCACGCACTCTATTATTAGGGCCCCTTGTTTAGAGTCCGCCAAGGAAGATCCTCTTATTGATTCTAATGCGATAGAAACGAGCAAAGAATGGCGGTTTTTACATATTTTACTCAATTTTAGTTTGTGTAACACTGGACGTTTCGCTAGCAAGCATGACTAGCCTCTTCAGAGCTGTGTTCGCTTTGTGCGACATAAAATTTTAGTGGAAAATTCTTATAAAGTTCGCTCGCAAGTCAAGTTTTTAAACTGACTTGACTTTTCTGTAATGAAAGTAATTCAAAATCGGCATAGAAATATGTTTCCCAACTTTGTCCCGCACAAAACTGTAACATTTTTAGCTGTGAAGGTACCAGTTTGGAACGTACCCACGCACTGGGACCGGCCACCGCTCATGGACGCATATGTGTGCAAGTGAGATAACCGATGCACACTACGTTCTGGAATGAAAAAGTCGGTTCGACTTATGAAAAATGGAATCTTGAAATGGTTAAGATTTTCCAATACATTTGGGTGTTTTGCGGGTTTTTTTGTATTAGTATTATTATTTGCTTCATAGTCTTTCTTTAGATTCATTCTGATCAGTTATAGAAACGGGTTTTCGCGTGTTTATGTCGCTTTTACCTTTAGTTCATGGGTCTTTGTTAGTTTTACTTGGACCTCTTCACCCAAACTTCTTCTTCCAATTCCTGATATTTGTTCTCGTTCGCTTTTCCTCTATTTCTGTTCGTTCCCTTGCCGTTGGAAAGGACTCTCCGTTGGTTTTTATAAGTTTTCTTTTGTCTTCCATTCCATCTAGATCCATCAGATGGGCATTTTGTCCATTTTCTTGCTCTAGTTCTACACTGACTTTAATTGAATTTGCTAGACGTTTTGTTATTTGATCTTTTTCCACTTTGCTACCTTTGGATCTTCTTCAAACCTTACATTAATGCTATTATTCTTTCATATTGTGCAGATTGTTTCCCCATTCCAAAGTTCACAATTGGACAAGTTTCTTCATTTTTCCGTTTCTTCATTTTCTTTTGTTTTTTGTAGAATCTCTATTTCTTCTGTTGATGTACATTTTTTTTGATGATTTTATCTTCATTTGTTCAGCTAGTTGCCTGCCTGGATGAACTACAGGTGAATTTGCTAACGAAACAACGAATGCGTTTAATTTTCGATAATTTTCAGCATTCACTCATCATCATTCAGTTTTCTGCAAAATTGTGTGTCCGCGTCTGGCGACGGCGAAGCTATTAACCCGGAAATCCCCCATAATTTAATAGCTTCTACAGGAAACTTTGACTAGTTTTTGTCAAAAAAGTGTTTTTTTTACCCTTTATCTAGGTGAAAGCCAGATAAATTTCCAGTCGTGATTGTATCAAGTGCGAACGCAGCAACACGCCGGCCATTTTGCCTCTCTATTGGAACTCCATGTGTGCGAGAGATATGGCCAATGCGAGCTGCGTACCTAAATGGCAAGCCGGTTTTAGTGAATTAATGCGAATCAAAGTTGGAACACCCGAAGCGAACAAGTATCTGAAGATTTTGGCCATGCCTGCGGGAGAAACGTCCTATTAACAAATAAATCACCAATTAGTGTTTTGTCCGATTTAAAACACTTTTCTCGAAATTTCTGTCCAAAGTTAATAAAAATGCAATAGAAATGTTTAGAATTTTGAAAAATTGTGATTTAAAAAACAGAAAACACCGAATAAAACCCAGAGGAAATCTTTAATTATTACTATATACTTATCTAATAGTTTACGAAATCCGGATTCACATAAAAAGCTCCGTCAAATTAATATTAAAAAGCTTTTACATTTTCCGCCATTACTCGATATTAAGAAATGAAAAGTTCCCGTTTCATTTTTTTTGGTATAAAACCCGCTAGCTACATGTATTTTCCCCTATAATGATGTACTGGATTCATGTAATCATGCGGCAATACTGTCTTTTTTGAAAATACCCACCAGCCATATAATTTCCTACGTAATTATATGATCTCTTATTAATATCCAATAAAGACGAAATTGCCATCGTATTAGCTAAAATAAACTATTAAAAACAAGTGCCTATCCGTTTTAAATGTAATGATATGTTTTTATAATAATTGGACACTGTACAATTGAACAGATAAGGGTAATAAGTTTACCTACTTCATCTACAGCTAAAGTTTTTCAGCTCATTCCTGCTGGCCTGCATTGGAAAACCTGAAAAACCGCAATTTTACTTCGATTAGCTTTTTTCATGTGCTGTTGAGATTGTCTAACTGGCAAAGTCAGAGAAATTGACTAGACTTCTTCATTAAATCGTCTGGAGCTGGTTGATTATTCAACCATTGAAGCTGGTTGATTGACGTTCTTTTGCCAACATTTATGCTCGTTTACATAGGATTTTTATGCAGAAGGCTCAATACTTGAAAGTTTCTTCGCCTCTGTGACTCTCAGTGCGAGTTTCATTGAATTTTGCACTAGAAAAAGTTTTCCTTGCCGTATCACCGGCAAATTCGTGAAACTCAAATAACCCATCATTTATTAGGTTCACCTGTTGCAACTTTAACTGGCAAAAAACAATTACTTCAGATGCATTTCTGCACAGTACAGACAGCAATTAATGGTATTAGAAAATTTAATGTTAATGGAAAATGAATTCCGCATCAACAACGTAAATTTACGTCCGATAGATACAAATGTATTTACAATTAAACGGGTATTCTTTCACATCCTGGTTTTGCATTCTAAAAATAAACATAAACATCAGCTAATGAAGCAGCGTGGCATTTAAAATGCACATAAACAATATCAATGAGATCGAAAATCTGCATGTATTTCTTCATTCTTCGGGGTTTAACGCCTGTTTCTTCCTAGAGCTGGAAGAAAAAACACGCGTTAAACCCTGAAGAATGAAGGACATTTTCCGAAAACTTGCCAATCGACTCAGAAGTTTTCTTTCTGCAGATGATCAAAAGTAGAAAATGTCGAGGACTCGTGTATTGCGGTCTTGAAAAAAACCCTTCCGAATCGGTTAGCAAGCTTTCGGAGAATGTACGTCTTTCTTCAGAGTTTAGGGCGGGTTTCTGTACAGATTGAAGAGAAGATTTGTGTCGCCAAAAAAAGGCTCTTTCAAAAAGGTTCTAAGGCTTGTTTATGTAGATTCATTCGTATCCGAGGTATCAATAAAAAAGTTCAACTTCTTATGAAATTTACTGTCTAACTTTTTTGAGGTTAGAAATTTCCCCATAATCCTTAGTGAGCAAACGGACAGTGCAAAAAACTGCATCGAAAATGTTCTAATGATTATTCGGGTATTTTTATCCATTTCCGAGATATTAGTGCATAAGCACCATGATTCATGAATTTCCGGTTCTATCTCTTTTAAGGTTAGATATTTGGCTACAATTTTTTACCCCAAACGATAGCTCTCAAAGGGCTCTTTGGAAAAGGTTCTGTTACTTTTTTGCGCAGGTTCATCCGTTTTCGAAATATTAGCGGAAAAGCGCAAAAATTCATTAAATTTTGCTTCTAGTTCTTTTGAGGTTGGAAAAATGTCCATAACCTTTTAGAAAACCGATAGCGCTCAAAAAGCTTTATCTAAAAGCTCCTAATCATTATTCGCATATTTTCTTCCATTTCCGAGATATTGATGGAAAACCACGAACTGTCATCACATTTCCACTTTATCCCCTTTGAGGTTAGAAATGTTGCCTAATCCCTGAGGAAAAAAGATTCCGAAACGCTCCCTCGAAATTGTTCTTATGGTTAATTAGATGTTCAGCCGTTTCATAGATATCACCTAGTATAAGTTTATACGTTTATTTTTGCTTGTATCTTTTTACAGGTTAGGAATTTGCAGTAAAACCGCAGTAGCAAAAGACAGATCTCGAGACGGACTAACAGAAAGCCTCTGAAGACTTGAGAATTTCCTGTCGGTTTTCAGGTATAAGATGTCTGAACTTCGGGTAACTAGCTTCTAAAAATTTACATTTTTCCTTCTGCTCTTTTAGAGGTTAGAAACTTAAAATGAAAGCCATTTCGTAAATAAAACTGCGTTTTTGATTAAACGAAAGTATCAACATTAACCACTCAGAATGAATCGACCCGAAAGTGGTTTTTCTGAAGACTCCAGCAGCATCCTCAAAATCACAGTTTTTCCTCCTTTTTCCTTCTTTTCTGTAAATTGAATGCTCCTGTTCATTCCAATACGGTTTCCATTGTATGCACAGCAGCACGTTTTAGATAAATTTAACGATTTCGAACGCACACACTTTCCTCTTCAAACACCACAAAAGCCTCCTTTCACCATGTTACAGAGCGCACGCATTTCGGTATTGATCAGCCGAATTTTGGGAAGAGGGTGTCTCTCAACAGCCCCCCCTTGTTCGGAGAGCGCCTGCGTGCGGTTTGCCAATGACAACGGCCCGCTGAGGGTGGCAAAAGGCTTCAGACCGGAAATGTTTTCAGCTTTCAGACATTCTCGTCCTTCCGGTAAAATGGAAGTATTCCCCATTGCCTTTTCTGAAAGTGTTCAGGTGTGTTCAAGTATGAGTAAAAGAATGATTTGTTCAACTCAACTGGTGACAACTGATGGGTTTTAAACGAAAAAGCGTACGCGATTTATCAGTTTTGAGCTTGCAGCTCCATTGTTTTATAAATGAAAGTTTTATAATTTTTTTTGTTTTTCTTTTATAAAAATTATTCCTGTTTATTACTAGTTAACGTTCTTTGCAAAAGCGTTTTATTCACAAAACTTTCTAGTCAGCTCTTTGCGGCAGTTTTCATTAAGCTTTTGAAAGGTTTTTCCGTTTTTCTCAGTTGATTTGTGCTGGTTCCACTTTTCACGGTTTACTTTGGTGTTTTCCTTGTTAATGTCAATGTTTTTGGATAGCGAAATGCACGGTTTCTTGTACAAAATGGCTTTTATTCCAAGTTCCTAACCTCTACAGCGGTGGAAGCAAAAATGTCAATATTTGGGAGATACCCGAAGGATAAACCTCTTATATCTAAAAAATGGTAGGAAATATCCGATTGCTGAAACATCAGAGCCTTTTCGATAGCCCGTTTGGGGATCTGTCTTTTGCTACTTAGGTTTTACTACAAATTCCTAACCTGCAAAGAGATAGAAGCAAAAATAAACGTCAAAAATGTATACTACGTTATATCTTGGTAACGGCTGAAAATATCTCATTCGTCAGAACAATTTCGATCGAGCAATTTGAAAGCTATTTTTTTCCTGAGAGTTTAAGCAAGATTCTAACCTCAAAAGAAAAAAGTGGAAACATGATGTGGGTCTTTGCATCAATATCTCGGAAACGGAAGAAAATATCAGAACAATGATTAGAATCTTTTCAATAGAGCAGTTTGGAAGCTATCTTTTTCCTGAAATGTTATAGACATTGTTCTAACCTCAAAAGAACTAGAGTAAAAATTTTGTGAATTTTGCGCATTTTCTTTAATATCTCGAGAACGGATACAACTAGTCGAATAATGTTTATGATGTTTTCGATAGAGGTTTTTTGAAAGCTGTTTTTTTCCACACAAGCTAAAGAAAATTTTCCAACCTCAAAAGAACTAGATCAAAAATTGGTTACTTGTGGCACTTTTTCTTTAATATCTCGGGAACCGATAAAACTACTCGATTAATGTTTAGGATGTCTCGATAGCGATATTAGAAAGCTATCTTTTTCCAGAAAATTTTCAAATTTCAAAAGAACTAAATCCAAAATTTGGTGAATTTTTGCCCTTTTTCTTTAATATCTCGAGAACCGATAAAACTACTCGATTAATTTTTAGGAGGTTTTCGATAGCGATTTTTATAAGCTATCTTTTCCCAAAAAGTTTCAAGAAATTTTTCGAACCTCAAAAGAACTAGCCCCAAAATTTGGTAAATTTTTGCTCATTTTCTTTAATATCTCGGGAACGGATACAACTAGTCGAATAATGTTTAGGATGTTTTCGATAGAGGTTTTTGAAAACTGTTTTTTTCCAAACAAGCTAAAAAAAATTTTCCAACCTCAAAAGAACTAGATCAAAAATTGGTTACTTGTGGCACTTTTTCTTTAATATCTCGGGAACCGATAAAACTACTCGATTAATGTTTAGGATGTTTCGATAGCGATTTTAGAAAGCTATCTTTTTCCAGAAAAGCTAAAGAAAATTTTCTAATTTCAAAAGAACTAAATCCAAAATTTGGTGAATTTTTGACCTTTTTCATTAATATCTCGAGAACCGATAAAACTACTCGATTAATCTTTAGGAGGTTTTCGATAGCAATTTTTATAAGATATCTTTTCCCAAAAAGTTTCAAGAAATTTTTCGAACCTCAAAAGAACTAGCCCCAAAATTTAGTAAATTTTTGCTCATTTTCTTTAATATCTCGGGAACGGATGCAACTAGTCGAATAATGTTTAGGATGTTTTCGATAGAGGTTTTTGAAAGCTGTTTTTTTCCATACAAGCTAAAGAAAAATTTCCAACCTCAAAAGAACTAGATCAAAAATTGGTTACTTGTGGCACTTTTTCTTTAATATCTCGGGAACCGACAAAACTACTCGATTAATGTTTAGGATGTTTCGATAGCGATTTTAAAAAGCTATCGTTTTCCAGAAAAGCTAAAGAAAATTTTCAAATTTCAAAAGAACTAAATCCAAAATTTGGTGAATTTTTGCCCTTTTTCTTTAATATTCCGAGAACCGATAAAACTATTCGAATAATCTTTAGGAGGTTTTCGATAGCGATTTTTATAAGCTATCTTTTTCCAAAAAGCTTCAAACAATTTTTCGAACCTCAAAAGAACTAGCCTCAAAATTTGGTAAATTTTTGCTCATTTTCTTTAATATCTCGGGAACGGATACAACTAGTCGAATAATGTTATGATGTTTTCGATAGAGGTTTTCGAAAGCTGTTTTTTTTCAAACAAGCTAAAGAAAATTTTCCAACCTCAAAAGAACTAGATCAAAAATTGGTTACTTGTGGCACTTTTTCTTTAATATCTCGGGAACCGATAAAACTACTCGATTAATGTTTAGGATGTTTCGATAGCGATTTTAGAAAGCTATCTTTTTCCAGAAAAGCTAAAGAAATTTTTCTAATTTCAAAAGAACTAAATCCAAAATTTGGTGAATTTTTGCCCTTTTTCTTTAATATCTCGAGAACCGATAAAACTACTCGATTAATCTTTAGAAGATTTTCGATAGCGATTTTTAAAAGCCATCTTTTCCCAAAAAGGTTCAAGAAAATTTTCAAACCTCAAAAAAACTAGCCCCAAAATTTGGTAAATTTTTGCGCATTTTCTTTAATATCTCCGAAACGAATAAAACTACGCAAATAATCAGTGAACTTTTTCCAGAGAGTCGTTTCAGGACTATCTTTTTCCAAAAAGGTTCAATAACCTTTTCTAACCTCAAAAAAACTAGCCCCAAAATTTGGTAAATTTTTGCGCATTTTCTTTAATATCTCGGAAACGAATAAAACGACGCAAATAATTAGCAAACTTTTTCCAAAGAGTCGTTTCAAGACTATCGTTTCGCGTAAAAATTTGTAGCAAAATATTGAACGTAAAAAAGATAGGCACGAAAATTTATGAATTATGGTGCTTTTCCACTAAAATCTCGAAAAGGGATTAAAATATCCGAATAATCGTTAGAACCTTTTCGATGCACCTATTTGAAAGCTCCATTTTTTCCTGAAGGATTGTACAAAAATTTCTAACCTGAAAAAAGTTAGACACTAAATTTCATGAAAAGCTGAACTTTTCCTTTAATATTTCGGAAACGGATGAAACTACCTGAATGATCATCAGGACCTTTTCGATAGAGCTGCTCGAAAGCAATATTTTCGCTTCACTTCGTTGCAAAATTTCTAACCCCCAAAGAGGTACAATTGAAATTTGATAGATTTGTGTTCTTTTTCAAAAATATCGTGGAAACGGTGTAAATATCCACATAATCAGTGAAACCTTTTCGATATGTCATCTCAAGAACTATCATTAACTGAGTGGTTTTTATCAAAATTCCTAATCTCTGGGGAAATAGAAGCAAAATTTGACAAATCATCATTCTACCACATGCAACACTGGAAACTGTTTCTGGCTTTTATGACTTCAGCAACAAGTTTAATTGTTTTTTCCTTTTAATCGGGCTTAAATCCCTGATGATGTCGACTAGAAACGTTGTGCATAAATGATTAAAATTTATGTGAAAATCATTGCAGACATTCTCGATGATCTCCCTTCCCTGTGTGTTTTTTTGTTGTTGGTTTGAATGCCCTGTTGGGGTTTGATTTCCATCCACTTTGTACATCAAGCCCCAGAGCGTTGATTCGTAGTGGTACAATGAAGACTCCTCGAGTACTGGAGTAAGCCGCAAAGGACTTTTATTAAATAAGGAGCGCATTTAATGCGAATATGTAACAGTTGGTACACTTGTCGTTTCTCTAGGGCTGTTAACTGGCAGGTACTTGTCGCTCTTTTGTTTCCCGATCGGTAAAGGCTTTATAATTACTCGGCCTTCTTGAGCCACAAAAGTGTTCCCGATGGTTTGGATTGAGTGCAATCGTTTCCTAATCGAAAATTGGTTTGTTGCCAGCACCATTCCCCTGATTCTATGTGTAGAATAGAATTTTCGAGCCTTAAAGTGATTAAATCCCGCATATGATTCAACTATTGAGAGACTAGGACGAAACCTAATGTAATCAAATGGCTAAATATTAAGTAGCTCTGATTGTTTCTAATTTAAACTTCCGTTCCGAATGTGCTAAACAACCATATAATGAAATATATTAAGCAGTCGGCTTTTGCAGTTTAAATAAATTAAGCTTGCACAGTTTACTATCAAAGTGCTCAATATCTAATATTTAGGTAATAAACACTGCAAAATGAGTTTATCTGTGAGATTAAACACGCCAAATTCGAGCTAAAAAACTCGACAAGTTTCGTGTTTTTAATTAATTCGGGCCGAATAATGGATAATTATAAAGCGTGATAGTTTTTTCTCTAAAGGTGTTGGATTCATGGTTTGCTATTATAACAGCATAGATTTTAACTAAACAAGTAATTTGGGTGAAATAAAACAGTCAAATGTGCATGGAGCATGCATGTTTTGCTGGCTAAACATCAACGTTGGTTGGAAAAATGTTTTTTTTTTGACAATGTGGTGGATATAAAATAATATTATGAGCCTGTTTTTAGCAGGGGGATGAAATACTGACACCTATAGGGGTGAGTGGAAAGTTGGACAGTGGCCGAGGAAATTATCAGGAGTAACACCCTGGAATCGATATTATGAATATCCGTGTGGGTGTAGTTTTTTTGGTGTCGGGTATCAGGCGCGGGCATGATTTTTCCATTTTGAAATTAAATAAAAAAATATTTTTTTAATTATCCACGATCTCATAATTTCTTCATTTCGTTCAACCAAAATGTTGTTAAAAACATCCACAGTGCAGACTATTTTGATTTAAAAAAGTTGTGCTTTTAGAAATTCTTGAGGTTTTAAAGTGTCTGTTTAATAATTGCCCAACTTTTTTTTCCCCGCTTTGATATGCCCAACTGGCTCTTCTTATCTTGAACAGTGTCCTTAATGGTCGAAAACATTGGGCAATTACACGCGTATAACCGGCGATTTAGCGCTTGTAGGCCTGCCAGTTTGGCGACATTTGCATTGCGCTGTCGAAACAAGGGCCTACTATACTCGTAATGACGGACTAAACCGGAAACTTTCAAGATGGGCATTGGAAACGCGAAGTGAGTTTTTCAGTTTTTCAGACCTTCAGGTCATGGTAACAGGGACGTTTCGCAAACACGAGTGGCGAGCGTCTTCACCTCTGAAGATGCACGTTCTTTTCCACCATTGCTTTTCAACTTCAAGCTACTTTTGGTAAGATAAATGGTTAAAAATGTTGGAAAATTGCGAGGAATTGAAAACAACTTTCGCACACAGTGGACGGGTATAATCTAAGGCGAATTGGGGCCAAAACAGACACCGGACAGAATAAACCAGCAGCGGCATTATGAGAGGAAACGGACATAAAACCTTTTACCGAAGGGCTAATACGCATAAGGACACCCTTTGAGATCAGGCGGCGTGTAAAAGTACCCGAAACCAGATTGCCCTGGTTATCCCTTATTGTTGTCTGGCTGACCCGCCCTAAATGTCATCCAAATATTGGCATGCCCTTTTAAATTTCAAATGCAAACAGGGATTAGACGACAGCGAACAGCATGCGATCGACCGGATTTTGCCTAAAATATTTACGGGTATTTTGGGTCACATTGTCAAACCATCAACAATGGGATTTATCATCTTTTTGATGAATTTCTAGTGGCTTTGACTGTTTTAGTTCCGCCACTATGGGCATGTCCCGAATGGGCCTCATTAGAGACGTTAGGGAATTTATTCTTTACATTCTAGTTCCTGGTTTTATTCATAATAAAGTCGAGAATAAATAACAATTTTTTTAGAAATAATGCGGAATTTTTCAACTGGATGCGTATTCTAGCTGAAAATAATGTATTCATGATTGCGGTTACGCCTGTAACTGCTTAATTAAGCTCGACGTTTCTTTTGATCTAATATAGCAATTAGATGAAATCTGATGATTTATTATCGTCAAACAATTAGCATTTTTGCCTTTATTTTGCAGTTCAGCTAATGATAAAGGAAATTGTGTTTTTCCAACTGTTTCCAACTAACGGCCTGTTTATCGTTTTAGTGATTACTTGTGAAAATATCAGCTCGTGAAGATGCACTTTTAACTTTCCTACCGCGACCTTTTGAAAAAACTCAAGATGGAAGGCGTTTTCGGTCAACAGCTGGCGAAAAAAACTGTTTTCATTCAAACTTTCTTAATTAGGACAAATTGTTACCATATTGGTTGGGTTTTCGGTAATGGTTTGCAAAAAAGCACTGTTTTTTCTTCGCCCAACGTTTCGGTTTGATTTTTTATCCTGTGGTGGCTAAAAAATTGCTTTTTTTGGCGACTCTTTACACCAATAATGTAACTCTTGTCCTTAATTGCGGATTTTTGAAGAAACCAAAAACAAATTGATTCTCAACACATTTTTTCTTGAATTCCATTTTGCTTCTGAAAACGCATTCGGTCCTGCATATCCTCAAACCCTCATCATCAACATGTGTATACAGGGTGTCCTTTAAGCACATGATCAAAAGGGCACTGAGACATTCTTTTTGCTTAAAAAATTGTCAGTTGGCAAGAGAACAGAATTAATTTTTTTGCGCAAAAACTATGAATGCTACAAGATTTTACAAAGAGCCCAAAAACCTTAGGAAAAGATCAGTGCATCAACTCAAAAAAATTCATTTGATTCGAGCTACCAAATAAAAAGTTCTGGTAGTTTTTGTACCAAGATACTCAGAAATTCCCCACTTGCCCAAAGCGGATGAACTCGGTTGCTTAATCCAACCATGAGTCTTCCATAGGAACAAAGTCACAGCGAGTTTCATTAAAATTCATCAAATAATTCTCTCGATATTTCAAAAAAACTAAATTTCACTGACTTTGACCATCAATACCAGAGGAGCCAGACATTTTTTCTTAGTAAAAGTTAGGTCAGATCGTCTGCTTTTGATTCTATTCTTTGAATCGCAATACCCTTTTGACTAGACACTCTGTATAGTCTGATTTGATTCACATATTTTGGACTTTCGGTATGCGTTTTTTTATGCAAGACTCTGAGTTATTCACTTGTCCACCCTCTATTGAAAACGGGCTATTTGAGGCCCCCTAGATAGAGAAAAAGTTGCACTATTTTCAGGTGAAATTAGCAAAGTTGTTACATTTTTTGTAGATTTTTGCCGAATTTCTCGAGACATGCCGCAGTAATGTGCATTTTCGGACACAATTTTTATTTTTTTAAGCTTTATATTCAAAACGGGTATTTATATTTTAAGCCGCAAATGTGTCAAGCTCGAACGTAGCAATGCGTAGCCATGTTGCCTCTGTCATAGAATCCCATGTGTGGGAGTGAGATAATCGGTGCCAATTACGTTCCTAAATGGAAACGTCGTTTAATTTAATTAGAAATTTTTGAATGTACAAATTTTTGACTGAATCAGTAATGTTAATGTTTAATCACAGATTAAATAATTTTCGGAAAAAAGACACTCGACAATCCTCTTATATAAGCAAAACACGCTTATTTCGTACGTTTAAAAAAATTCACTCACCGTCGCTTTAAGGCGTCTAATTGAGGTTTGAACCAGAACTGTCGAAAGGGCTCCTTGAGGGCTAAAACGCGGTCAAAATCAATATTTTTTTAAACAAAAGCTCTGTCGTTAAAAGTCTGGTTTTAATGTGTTTTCAAGTGTTTTATCTGCTGGAATATTTTGCACGTGCATGCGCATTTTTCCGATCTTACTCAGATATTTAGTCTGAAGAGTTCTTCTGCTAGTAGAAGAGTTCTTCTGCTAGCTCTAAAGTACCTAAAGTCTGTCCAAGCCTTTTGGCAGTGACCCAATAATTGTCGTTGTTTCTATTAGTTGTCCAGCGAACGAGACGGATTTTTGATCCAGATAAGTCCTTTTCTCTGGATAAGTCGCTAATGGTAGCAAAATGTTTAGTTTTTTCCATGTTAACTAAGCAATATCCGGGTGTTTCATCGAATTTTGCCCAAAAAAAGCGTTTAAAAACTACAAAAAAATTCACATAAAAGCTTGCCTTTTTCAACTTCAATTTGGTGTGTGTTATTTTCGGATATCAAAAATTCCTGAGTATAATAATGACGTCACTGCCAAACAGCTTGGGCAGACTATACATTGTTTGCAAATTTCCCGCAAAATTTCCTGCCAATATCTCAGCCTTCAACTACCGACCCCATTTTTTTGGGTTTAAGGGTAGCAAGCGCGCACAAGCACCATGGTCTTGCGAAGCTCATTTCTCAAGCACCGTTTGAGGGATTGAAACATGGACGTCCGCAGTTGATAAAGGAAGCTTCAGTTTACTTAAGATGTAGATTTGGTTTCATTCCAGCTACTCGTTTCTCCATAATAAATGTTTGAAGTTCAAAATGGTTTTGCGCGGTTTTCCAGGTTTTGCACAATTCTTTTCTGAAGCTTATTTCTCAAGAACCATTTGAGATATTGAAACGTGGACATCAGCAATCGATAGAGGAAACTTCTGTTTACTCGGTATGTAAATTTTCTGTCATTCGAGGCACTCGTTCCTTCGTAAATAATTTTAGAAATTTTAAATCTTATTGAGCAGCTTTCCAGGTTTTTCACAATTCCCTTGTGAAGCTCATTTCTCAAGTCCCATTCGATATATTAAAACGTGGACATCAGCAATCGATAGATGAAGCTTCTGTTTACTCGAAGTCTAAATTTGGTTTCATTCCAGCCACTCGTTCCTTCGTAATTAATTTTTCAAATTTGAAATCTGATTGTGCGGTTTTCCAGGTTTTGCACAATTCTCTTGTGAAGCTTATTTCTCAAGAACCATTTGAGACATTGAAACTTGGGCCTCAGCAGTCGATAGGGGAAACTTCTATTTACTCGAAATGTTAGTTTGGTTTCGTTGGAGCCATTGGTTCCTTCGTAATTAATTTTTGAAATTTGAAATTTTATTAATTTTCCAGGTTTTGCATAATTCTCTTGTGAAGCTTATTTCTCAAGAACCATTTGAAACATTGAAACTTCGGCCACCGCAGTCGATAGGGGAAACTTCTGTTTACTCGAAATGTTAGTTTCGTTTCATTCGAGGTATTTGTTCCTTGGTAATTAATTTTGGAAATTTGAAATTTTATTGAGCGGTTTTCCAGGTTTTGCACAATTCTCTTCTGAAGCTTATTTCTCAAGAACCATTTGAGACATTGAAACGCGGGCCTGCGCAGTGGATATTGAAAACTTCTATTTACTCGAAATGTTAGTTTGGTTTCATTCGAGTAACTCGTTCCTTCGTAATTAATTTTTCAAATTTTAAATCTTATTGAGCAGTTTTCTAGGTTTTGCACAATTTCCTTGTGAAGCTCAGTTCTCAAGTATCATTCGATACAGTAAAACGTGGAGATCAGCAATCGATAGAGGAAACTTCTGTTTACTCGCAGTCTAAATTTGGTTTAATTCTAGGCACTCGTTCCTTCGTAATTAATTTTTGAAATTTGAAATCTGATTGAGCGGTTTTCCAGATTTTGCACAATTCTCTTATGAAGCTTATTTCTCAAGATCCATTTGAGACATTGAAACTTGAGCCTCAGCAGTCGATAGGGGAAACTTCTATTTACTCGAAATGTTAGTTTGGTTTCGTTCGAGCCATTGGTTCCTTCGTAATTAATTTTTGAAATTTGAAATTTTATTAATTTTCCAGGTTTTGCACAATTCTCTTGTGAAGCTTATTTCTCAAGAACCATTTGAGACATTGAAACTTCGGCCTCCGCAGTCGATAGGGGAAACTTCTATTTACTCGAAATGTTAGTTTGGTTTCATTCGAGCGACTCGTTCCTTCGTAATTAATTTTTGAAATTTGAAATCTTATTGAGCGGTTTGCCAGGTTTTGCACAATTCCCTTGTGAAGCTCATTTCTCAAGTACCATTCGATATATTGAAACGAGGACATCAGGAATAGATAGAGGAAACTTCTGTTTACCCGAAGTCTAAATTTGGTTTCATTCGAGCCACTAGTCCCTTCGTAATTAATTTTTGAAATTTGAAATTTTATTGAGCGGTTTTCCAGGTTTTGCACAATTCTCTGGTGAAGCTTATTTCTCAAGAACGATTTGAGACATTGAAACTTGAGCCTCAGCAGTCGATAGGGGAAACTTCTATTTACTCGAAATGTTAGTTTGGTTTCATTCGAGCCATTCGTTCCTTCGTAATTAATTTTTGAAATTTGAAATCTTCTTGAGAGGTTTTCCAGGTTTTGCACAATTCTCTTGTGAAGCTTATTTCTCAAGAACCATTTGAGACGTTGAACAGTGGGCCTCAGCAGTCGATAGAGGAAACTTCTATTTACTCGAAATGTTAGTTTAGTTTCATTCCAGTAACTCGTTCCTTCGTAATTAATTTTTGAAATTTGAAATCTTATTGAGCAGTTTTCCAGGTTTTGCACAATTCCCTTGTGAAGCTCATTTCTCAAGTACCATTCAATACATTAAAACGTGGACATCATCAATCGATAGAGGAAACTTCTGTTTACTCGAAGTCTAAATTTGGTTTCATTCCAGCCACTCGTCCCTTCGTAATTAATTTTTGAAATTTGAAATCTTCTTGAGAGGTTTTCCAGGTTTTGCACAATTCTCTTGTGAAGCTTATTTCTCAAGAACCATTTGAGACGTTGAAACGTGGGCCTCAGCAGTCGATAGAGGAAACTTCTATTTACTCGAAATGTTAGTTTGGTTTCATTTGAGCAACTCATTCCTTCGTAATTAATTTTTGAAATTTGAAATCTTATTGAGCAGTTTTCCAGGTTTTGCGCAATTCCCTTGTGAAGCTCATTTCTCAAGTACCATTCGATACATTAAAACATGGACATCAGCAATCGATAGAGGAAACTTCTGTTTACTCGAAGTCTAAATTTGGTTTCATTCCAGCCACTCGTCCCTTCGTAATTAATTTTTGAAATTTGAAATTTGATTGAGCGGTTTTCCAGGTTTTTGTTTTTTCCATGTTAACTAAACAATATCCGGGTGTTTCATCGAATTTTGCCCAAAAAAAGCGTTTAAAAACTACAAGAAAATTCACATAAAAGCTTGCCGTTCTTCAACTTCAATTGGGTGTGTGTTATTTTCGGATATCAAAAATTCCTGAGCATAATTATTCGCACAAACAACGATGTTTTTGAATAATTCCCCTCATTTTTTCATCAATTTTCTTCATAATTTGCCTGCAGGTTTACCACCACGAAAGTAACACCCTTTATTGCTCATAATTAACGTTAAGCTGGAAAGCACACAATGAATAATAATGACGTAACTGCCAAACAACTTGGGCAGTCTGTACATTGATGGCAAATTTCCCGCAAATTTTCCTGGAAAATCTCAGCTTTCAGTGCGAATTTTCCAATGTGTCCTCCACTTCCTCATACCCACACAGAACACCTCCAGAACAATGAGACCATTATTGGAATCACCCTGTTTTGAAGGTGGTTTTTCTACAGATTTCCATCACTCACGTGTCATTTGACTTTATTGTCCCCCATACGCGAATTCGGGCACGCGTTAGAAATTAAATATCAATAATCAGAAAATTACAGCAATTGAGAGGAAATTACACGTTAAGTAGAAGAGAGGAATTCGGCGTGTGCATAAGGTAACATAACGGTTTCTGACGCACACAAAAAACCGTTTTTGTAAAGAGTTTTGTTTGTTCGAATGCCCTTCTTGGCCAAAGTATCGGATGACGGGCTCATTCAATGCGAACACAATTTTTTAGCGGGGTTTTTGTTACAGCCCTAGTGGGTGTTACCGGCTTCTTCCGGACACCCTGTGTATTCGCCCTCTGTTCGACCGGGTTTTCACTCCCTAAGGATCTCCTTTGGCTGAAGCCCTTTACGTTCTTTAAGTAGGTCGATATGAATATTCCTTTTTCATAGACTTTGAGCCGTGCCAGATGGTCCAAGAGTTGTTCAATCTTGCTTAATAATGTTGTTTAACTAAGTGTCTTTTTTAGCTAATTTTACTTAGCTTTGACTATAGTGAAGAAGCTTTTAGTCTTAAGCAATAGTCATAATGGAAGCTATATTTTAGGAATGGTAGGTCGTCTGAGGCACACTGTTGTAGTTTGGAAAGTTGTAGATATCGCCGATCGGTCTGTGGTGCTCTTTAGATTCCGGACTCTTTATTTCCATCTTCAGCGTTTAACGCCTGTGTCTTCTCAGAGCGAAAATAAATTAATTCTTCAGCGTGTAACAGCGTGTGTTCATTTCCTTTGCTCTGAAGCAGAAGAAGAAAGTAGAGAAGAAACTACTCGAAAACGCATATTTCCCACTGGTTAATTGGGTTTAATTAATGCGGGCTTTTAATTAATTAATTAGTACAATAAAACACTCGTTTTTTTGAAAGTTTTTGAAACTCGATTTGAAAGTTTTTCGCCGAATTTTGCAAAATATTTCGAAAAACTTTGATAGGCTGATCTGTAATTCAACACTGATTTTATAGTCTGTCCCAAGCTATTTGGCAGTGACGTCATTATTTGAGACGCCATCTTGAAATATACTCATGTCCGAGATGGACTTTGGAACGTTTTAACATAATTTCTTATAAAAGACATACAATTTTGCGCCTCCATGCGGGTAATTAGTAAAATCAGCCGCTACAGTGCTAAACTGTATCAAAAGCCGTAGTGAAGTCAATTGAACATGCACCATGTTCTCTGTTCAATATCCGGCTCGAACAACCAAAGTTAATATCAATAAATATTCTGGTAATTGATTCTAAATCAAAGTCCTTTTGGGCCTTTTGAGTCTGGAAAATTCGCATGATTTTTATAGCTTGTTGAGATTATTCCCTAGTCTGTTGACAAATTGTCTCATTAAGATAAAGTGATGGTTTAGAAAAAGTGCGGGATAAGTAATTCACAGAAGGAACAAGTTAAAGGAACGATCCAGATACATCAAACAAATAAAAAGACAAAATATACAGAGAATACTGAATCCAACAAGACAAGGGGGAACGGGACATTTTCTAATACAAAGTTGAACAAATTATAGGGCGGCGGTATTTTTGAATTAGAACTGCGGTTGAAGACTGGGTTCATTTTAGTGGAAGAATTCGAAAGTTGTGCCGGGAATATAAAAGGAAAACGCATTTCGCTTGGAGCTGCGACAATGGAAAGTGTATCCAAGAGCGGCAGGCTTTTATGTTAATTTTTCGGAGGTTTTCAAACGTTTTTTTTTTGGGCAGCATCCGATAAAACAAAAAAAATTCGATTTCGGGAAAATCAGCCTTGGTACCTAGTGTATTTTCCAAAAATAATAATACCACTAGCCACTTTGTCCAGCTTGAATGAGTGTTTTTCTAAAAAACAGTAAATAATGGCAAAGGCAGTGCGACATCTTTTGATCTTTGCGGGCCTTGGAAAGGCCTTAGTTTTCTCTATATGGCTTGAAAGTTTCGACTTGATGCCTTCATCAGGCTATTTCATACGAATTTTTAAAGCCAGTGTTTTGGGCTCAAATTTCGTTCTACATTGACTCAGGCTTTGAGGCACTGTTAAAGGTTGAAGTTGCTCTGAGCCCTCCGGGGACGCCACTGGCAAGGAACAACGAACAACACAGCATGCAAACCAAATGGTTTTTTGATTAATTTTCCAGCGTCGTGTCAGTTTTTTTAAGGTTTGAAGTTCCAACTCACATAAGAATCTGTGCAAAGTTTTCCTTGTTTCACTTCTAACTCCAGTTGGGATTTTTTCTCAATGAAACTAACCGACTTTATAAAAAGTGCGCGATACCAAGTGGTTTCTATTTTCCAAACACGTCGCATAAATGATTTTCGAAAAAAATGCAAAAAAGTGTCACTTCAAAAAAAAAATTGTTTGCGAAACTAAAAACGATTGAAAATTAGTTAGCATACCACTGAGTAGGGGAGTAAATTTTCAACAAAAAATGCTATTTTCACTTTTTTTGTTTAAAAAGTAATACGGCAGTTACAGGCGATTTTTTATTTTTCCCCAAATCCCAGGAAATTTAATGAAACGTTGGCAAATTGAACGAAGGCAAAATTTCGACAAAGTGGTCTATCCAAAGTCCCAAACAGCAACAGCCACTCAAAACAGATTGCAGAGTTTCGAAAATAGGCCTTCTTCAGGTTTTGAATGACATTTTCAAAAGAATGTGAGTTAACGGACTTTCACTTATTTTACCTAAAAACGTCGCGTGAAATTCTTTGAGCTTTTGAGTGTTTCGTGAGGACCAGATTTGTCTCTAGATGTTCTAAAAGTTTCAACTTGCAGCCTTCGCCAGGCTATTTTTTACGAATTTTTGAAGCGAGGCCATTCGGTTCAAATTTCTTGCTTCTTTGACTGAGGCTTTGAGACATTGTTAAGGGGTGAAGTTGTGCCCACCTTTTGGAGGACGCCACTGCTAGTGAACAAAAAAACAGCACATCATGAAGACAAAATGGTTTTTCGGTGATTTTTCCATCGTCCTGCTTGTTTTTAAGAGGTTTGAACTTCCAGCTCTCATAAGAGTCTGACTAAATTTTCCTTCTTTCACTCCTAACTCCAGCCGGGATATTTTTTCAATGAAACTAACCAACGTTATAAAAAGTGGGCTATACGAAGTGGTTTCTATGTTCCAAACTCATCGCATAAATGATTTTCGAAAAAAATTCAAAAAAAGGCCACCCAAAAAAAAATTATTATTTGCGAAACTAAAAACGATTGAAAATTTGTGAGCATACCATTGAGTAGAGGAGTAAATTTTCAATAAAAAATGTTATATTCACGTTTTCTGTTTAAAGAGTAATAGGGCAGTTACAGGTGATTTTTTAATTTTTCCCCGAATCCCAGGAAATTTAAGGAAACGTTGACAAATAGAACGAAGGAAAATTTCCACAAAGTGGCCTAATGAAAGTCGCAAACAGCAACAGCCACTCAAAACAGATTGCAGAGTTTCGAAAATAGGTCTTCTTCAGGTTTTGAATGACATTTTCAAAAGAATGTGAGTGAATGAACTTTCACCTATTTTACCTTAAAATGTCGCGTGAAATTCTTTGAGCTTTTGAGTGCTTCGTGAGGACCAGATTTGTCTCTAAATGTCCTAAAAGTTTCAACTTGCAGCCTTCACCAGGCTATTTTTTACGAATTTTTGAAGCGAGGACATTCGGCTCAAATTTCTTTCTTCTTTGACTGAGGCTTTGAGACATTGTTAAGGGGTGAAGTTGTGCCGACCTTTTCGAGGACGCCACTGCTAAGGAACAAAAAACGGCACATTATGCAGACAAAATGGGTTTTCAGTGATTTTTCCACCGTCCTGCTTGTTTTTTGGAGGTTTGAAGTTCCAGCTCTCATAAGAGTCTGACTAAATTTTCCTTCTTTCACTCCTAACTCCAGCAGGGATTTTTTTCAATGAAACTAACCGACGTTATAAAAAGTGCGCGATACCAAGTGGTTTCTATTTTCCAAATGCATCGCATAAATTTATTTCGAAAAAAATGCAAAAAAATGTCACTTCAAAAAAAAATTATTATTTGCGAAACTAAAAACGATTGAAAATTTGTGAGCATACCACTGAGCAGAGGAGTAAATTTTCAATAAAAAATGTTATTTTTACGTTTTCTGTTTAAAGAGTAATAGGGCAGTTACAGGCGATTTTTTATTTTTCCCTAAATCCCAGGAAATTTAATAACGTTGGCAAATTGAACGAAGGCAAAATTTCGACAAAGTGGTCTATCCAAAGTCGCAAACAGCAACAGCCACTGAAAACAGATTACAGAGTTTCGAAAATAGGCCTTCTTCAGGTTTTGAATGACATTTTCAAAAGAATGTGAGTTAACGGACTTTCACTTATTTTACCTAAAAATGTCGTGAAATTCTTTGAGCTTTTGAGTGCTTCGTGAAGACCAGATTTGTCTCTAGATGTTCCAAAAGTATCAGCTTGCAGCCTTCGCCAGGCTATTTTTTACGAATTTTTGAAGCGAGGCCATTCGGCTCAAATTTCGTTCTTCTTTGACTGAGGCTTTGAGACATTGTTAAGGGGTGAAGTTGTGCCCACCTTTTGGAGGACGCCACTGCTAGAGAACAAAAAACAGCACATCATGAAGACAAAATGGTTTTTCGATGATTTTTCCATCGTCCTGCTTGTTTTTTGGAGGTTTGAAGTTCCAGCTCTCATAAGAGTCTGACTAAATTTTCCTTCTTTCACTCCTAACTCCAGCCGAGATTTTTTTTCAATTAAACTAACCGACTTTATAAAAAGAGCGCTATACCAAGTGGTTTCTATTTTCCAAATGCATCGCATAAATTATTTTCGAAAAAACTGCAAAAAAGTGTCACTTCAAAAAAAAATTATTATTTGCGAAACTGAAAACAATTGAAAATTTGTGAGCATACCACTGAGTAGAGGAGTAAATTTTCAAAAAAAAAATGTTATATTCACGTTTTCTGTTTAAAGAGTAATAAGGCAGTTACTGGCGATTTTTTTATTTTTCCCCAAATCCCAGGAAATTTAATGAAACGTTGGCAAATTGAACGAAGGCAAAATTTCGACAAAGTGGTCTAAGTCCCAAACAGCAACAGCCACTCAAAACAGATTGCAGAGTTTCGAAAATAGGCCTTCTTCAGGTTTTGAATGTCATTTTCAAAAGAATGTGAGTTAACGGACTTTCATTTATTTTACCTAAAAATGTCGTGAAATTCTTTGAGCTTTTGAGTGCTTCGTCAAGACCAGATTTCTCTCTAGATGTTCTAAAAGTTTCAACTTGCAGCCTTCGCCAGGCTATTTTTTACGAATTTTTGAAGCGAGGCCATTCGGCTCAAATTTCTTTCTTCTTTGACTGAGACTTTGAGGAATTGTTAAGGGGTGAAGTTGTGCCCACCTTTTCGAGGACGCCACTGCTAGGGAACAAAAAACAGCAAATCATGCAGACAAAAGGGTTTTTCAGTGATTTTTCCACCGTCCTGCTTGTTTTTTGGAGGTTTGAAGTTCCAGCTCTCATAAGAGTCTGACTAAATTTTTCTTCCTTCACTCCCAACTCCAGCAGGGATTTTTTTTTCAAAGAAACTAACCGACTTGGCCATGTATTTTGCCCGTACATAAAACCCTACTACGAGAAAATTTCGAAACTGAATATATAATTTTTTCTCCAAAATTTCCCCGGCGCAAATCTGAGAATTTGGGTGATTTTTCACATTTCATTTTGTATCTCCAAAACCAAGCCTCGGTTCCTGGGCCATCCTTCCAGCTGTAGTGTCTATTCTAACAAAATCCTTTCTTTTTCCCCGCTTAACTCAACCGAGGATTTGTTGAAAACATTTCCCATAACGTGATTGGACGAATTCGGCAACAAGCACTTCACCTGACCTCCAAATTCATCGGATTTAAGCCTGCGGAATCAGAAAAAAAATTGACTTTCATCCCGTGCGATGTTTAATTTGATTAGCTCCCATTCACCCAAAGCACTACCAAAGTGATTATCATGTTCGCTTGATGTAGGAAAAATAGCGGGCGCAATACAAAAACGCGCGCCTTAAGTTGTCAATTTACAAAGCGAGTGATAACAATGCTTAAGAAGTTTTCGCCAACCAATATCTTCAATTCAATCAGCGATGAACGAAGCCTTAATCCGACTTAGCAGGTCAGTCTAATTGTTGCAGAGGTCATATCATTTGTAATGCTTAAGCTTTGTTTATAAACCGTGTAGTGTTGTTTGAATTGTACGCGCGTCTATTTTGTCTTGGCGACTCGAAAAGGATGTTGTAGGATATAACAATGGGCTTAAACTAGGACGATAATTACCTACTTAAGTTTGATTAAACGTTAAGTGTTTAAGACATCTACCGTATAGTTGCCAAAGCCTTCAGAACAGGTTGAAGGATTTGGGGCAATGTGAAGAGTTACACTCGATATTTTCATCTACCGGGCATTCATAGTCGCATGGAATAGAATTTTATTCACCCTCGTATATCAACATGTAGTCGGCCAGCTGAACTAACGAATACAATATACTGGGTGATTCAAAATTGGCGTCATTCCTCTGGAGGTGTTGTCTGGGGGTGCTTTAGGAGTTCAGAAAAAATAGTAAAACATTTTTATTGTTAGTAAAAACTGAGAAATTTGCAAAAAACTAGATCAGCAGGACGGCAACAATGTATTTCAAGGTAATCTGCCTAATTAACATTACGTTAATTATTAAAAACTTCAGTAACCACGGAAAAATACAGAAAGTGACAATAGAATAGATAAGGATAAACGGTAAATTCAACAGGATTCATTAAATGCAGGAATCTACTTTTTCGAAATGTCAATATTTTCAACGAAATGTTTTTTATTGTCGTTATAACCGCGAATTGATGAATTTACAAATAAACATACATTTCTGTCTTTAACTCCCAACAAGTTAGTGCCTGTGTAATCACCTTATTGTGCACTCTTCTCGAGCAGCTCTTCTCTCGTATTCGGTTAATTAGCTCCTGGTCAATTTGTAACGGGGTTCAGTAGACCAGAAGTTTAATGTGTCCTTGTGTTCTGTGTATCTTACATTCGTGGTAGGAATGTAGCCCTTCCTCGGTATGTATTTGGTGACTGGGAAAGTGTCAGTTGTTGAGTCAGTCAGAGGTCCCACTCCAATTTTCTCTTCGTTGGAGTGGAACCTCTGACTGACTCAACAACTGACACTTTCCCAGGCACCAAATACATACCGAGGAAGGACACATTAAACTTCTGGCCTACTGAACCACGATACAAATAGACCAGGAGCTAATTAACCGAATACGAGAAGCCACTCGAAAAGAGTGCACAATAAGGTGATTACACAGGCAGTAACCTCAATGAACTAATATCTCAAAAACTGGTAGACTTAGGTATATGATATTGTACATGAAATATATTTAGAATTTGGAGTAGAATTAAAAAATGTAATAATATATAGGGTGTTCCATTTAAAGTAAGCAAGTTGATACCTACTTCCGGTATAACCGGAAGTGCGGCCATCTTGAAATATTTTAGGTGGCTTGCCCCCAATGACTTCGGTATACTGTCCAACTTGCAAATTTCTCCTAGTTATAGTTTGCCAGATATCGATCGCGGTGGTTCCAGGTGGCACACCCTGTGGAAGAATGCAAAAAATGGAAACTAGAGGTAAATGTAAACAAAACCCAATATCTGTGCATAGCGGAAGAACTAGCAGATGCTCTGGCGCTAGAACATCAAAACATGAGAAAAGGAGGCACTAAAAATAACGAACAGGACGAACTGAGGAAGCTATAAAGGGCAGAATAACCAAAGGAAAACAAGTTATAGAGACAAAGACAAGAATATATGACACCATATTGAAACCAGTTGTTCTGAGTGACTCAGAGATATGGCAATTAACACAAAAAGGACAATTTACTAGCAGATGAAATGGATTTTTGGAGCACAGCGGCGAGAAAATCTGGATTGGAACACGAGGAAAATGAGGACATAAGAAAAGCAAATGAAGACATCGAAAAACGGCAATTATATGGTACTGACATGGACCACCGAAGAGAAAATTGGAGTGGAACCTCTGACTGACTCAACAACTGACACTTTCCCAGGCACGAAATACATACCGAGGAAGGGCTACATTCCTAACACGAATGTAAGATACACAGAACACAAGGACACATTAAACTTCTGGTCTACTGAACCCCGGTACACATTGACCAGGAGCTAATTAACCGAATACGAGAAGCTGCTCGAGAAGAGTGCACAATAAGGTGATTACACAGGCACTAACCTCAATGAACTAATATCTCAAAAACTGGTGGACTTAGGTATATGATATTGTACATGAAATATATTTAGAATTTGGAGTAGAATTAAAAAATGTAATAATATATAGGGTGTTCCATTTAAAGGAAGTAAGTTGATACCTACTTTCCGGTATAACCGGAAGTGTGGCCATCTTGGAAATATTTTAGGTGGCTTGCCCCCAGTGACTTCGGTATCCTGTCCAACTTGCAATTTTCTCCTAGTTATAGTTTGTCAGATAATCGATCGCGGTGGTTCCAGGTGGGCACACCCTGTGGAAGAATGCAAAAAATGGAAACTAGAGGTAAATGTAAACAAACCCAATATCTATGCATAGCGGAAGAACTAGCAGATGCTCTGGAGCTAGAACATCAAAAAATGAGAAAGGGGGGAATAAAATAACGAAGACAGGACGAACTGAGGAAGCTATAAGGGCAGAATAACCAAAGGAAAACAAGTTCTAGAGACAAAGACAACAATATATGACACCATATTGAAACCAGTTGTTCCGAGTGACTCAGGGATATGGCAATTAACACAAAAAGGACAATTTACTAGCAGATGAAATGGATTTTTGGAGCACAGCGGCGAGAAAATCTAGATTGGAACACGTGGAAAATGAGGACATAAGAAAGCAAATGAAGACATCGAAAAACGGCAATTAATATGGTACTGACATGGACTACCGAAGAGAAAATAGGAGTGGAACCTCTGACTGACTCAACAACTGACACTTTCCCAGGCACCAAATACATACCGAGGAAGGGCTACATTCCTACCACGAATGTAAGCTACACAGAACACAAGGACACATTAAACTTCTGGTCTACTGAACCCCGGTACAAATTGACCAGGAGCTAATTAACCGAATACGAGAAGCTGCTCGAGAAGAGTGCACAATAAGGTGATTACACAGGCACTAACCTCAATGAACTAATATCTCAAAAACTGGTGGACTTAGGTATATGATATTGTACATGAAATATATTTAGAATTTGGAGTAGAATTAAAAAATGTAATAAAATATAGGGTGTTCCATTTAAAGTAAGCAAGTTGATACCTACTTCCGGTATAACCGGAAGTGTGGCCATCTTGGAAATATTTTAGGTGGCTTGCCCCCAATGACTTCGGTATACCCACTGTCCAATTTTCAAATTTCTCCCAATAATAGTTTGCCAGATTCGATCGCGGTGGTTCCCGGTGGGACACCCTGTATAGGTAAGCTTTCTGGACATAAACTCTAGTCTAGGTCTTCCTTGCCTTGCACAATTGAGTAGTGGTTATTATTTAATCGATTTTAGTTAATTTTATGCCTGATTTAAAGGCAAGACTTGCCACACTCTGGCTGCAAAGCCAAGCAAGTCTGGTCTTGATCTTGCTTCGCTCATCACCACTTGCAAAGTGTACTCATACACAATGAAATTGTCTAGTTAAGTGGGCACTTTTTTTCGTTTCGTTTGGATAAAACAGATGGGAACTAGTATTCCGGCAGCGGGCAGGCATCCAGTTACCGTGCAATTCAGTTGCATCGTACAATCCTGCATGTTTCCATTCCTTTTAACAAAAAGTCTTACTCGTATACGTACGCATGCACTTCTGGTATTCGCCGCCTGTATTTTTTGTTTTCCACTTCGGATCGATATGTAACTGGAGCGGTTTTTTATGCGGTAGCCAGCTCTTTGAAGTGCCGCGTTAAAAATTGCGCGAAATTCCAAATATTATTCGCTTGTTAGTTTGTCGCTGCCGTTTGTATCCGTTGTATGTCCAACTTCTGTCCTGTTCGATATATATTGCAGGAGGATTATTTTTGTTCGACAAAACGGGTTTTTTTCTTCATCTTTCAACGGTCCACCTAATCGAGTAAGCCGTTTACAGTTTGTTCGATTGTTCTCTACTAACTATTTGGCCCTTTGACGTCGGCCGGCTGTTTCAGTGCAAATTTCTTGAGATGGTGAATGTGCTGATGTGAGTTTCTTTGTCCATTTGCCTTGAAAGTTTCGGATCAGATACGGTCATCAGGCTATTTGCTATACATTTATTAAGCGAGGTCATTCTTCTGGATGCTTCTTCTGTCAAGGTTCAACTGGTGCCGAGCCCTTGGGCCACGGCCCTGTAAAGGAACAATGCACAGCTAATCATGCAAGAATCATGAAAAAAGTTTTTTTAATGATTTTTCCAGCGTCGTGCCTGTTTTTTTGGAGGTTTAAAGTTCCAGCTTCCCTAGGACCCCCGTACTATTACAGCTTCTTCTGCCCCCCTAGGACATCTGCGGATTTTTTTCTGAAGCAATCTAACACAGTTTGGCTTGTATTTTGTCCATATCAAGCGCCCTGCTTAGAAAATTTGTCGCAAATCAAACTTTTTTGCTTCAAACCTTTTTTTTGGGGCAAAACCATTAATACTTGGCTCGAAATTCACATTTGATTTTTTTCTCCTAAACGGCGCCCCACAGCAAAAAAGTTGTTCTTGATAAAATATACGGCTGGACCTGGGGTACCAAGTGGTAATTTTTGCAATTCCATCAAGTACTCAATTTATGAGTAATGGAAACTCCAAAACTAAAACCCGTTGAGCCCACTGGATAGAGGACGTCCAAAGTGCATAAAAGTTTCGACTTACTTTTCCCCGAAAGTTTTTCGATTAGTTTTGCAAAAAATGCAAAAAATGAAATTTTGCTATTTTTGACAGGTGGAATTCGGGTCAAATTTGCTCTGGCCCCAGTGATCTCACGCGCACTTTATGAGGTTTAAAAGGAGAATTTCCCCTCCCTAGACCCCAATTAGACCGAAATATGATAAAGAGGGCTGGAGAAGCTCTGTGCATAAAATGAGTTAATTTCATGGAAATTTGGGAGTTTTATGCACGCTTGAAATTCCAGCTCTCATAAGAGCCTGCACTAAGTTTTCTGTCCTTCCCTCCTAACTAATCAAAATTTTTTTTGGATAAAACTCAACCCACTTTTCCATCAAATTCGCCTCTATGTAAGCACCCTGACAACGAAAATTTTGAAAATTATTTTTTTGGTTTTCTGCCCGAAAATTTCTTTGGCGCAAATTTTTAGCAGTCAATTTTCATATTTATTTTGTTTCTCCTACATGAACCTCCAATCGGAAAAATTATCTTAGAAAAAAAATATAAAAAAAATCTTTACGTAAATGGTTTCCGAAAAAAACAGCAAAAAAGTGCCACCCGAAAAAAAATGTTATCTCCTTAACTAAAAATGAGTCAGAAAATTTGAGCAACGCACTGTACAGAGGAGGAAATTGGCCAAAAAAAATGTGATGTCTATTTTTTCTCTCTAAAAAGTAATAAGCCATTTTATTTCGCTCCAAATATCAGGAAAGTGGACGAAATTTTGGCAAATAAAATGAAACCAAATTTGGATAGTGGTCCACAGTAGGCATAGGTAACACTGAGTTGAGTTGCGCTTTTGAGTTGATGCCGCTCTGTGAGTTGATGTGTTAAAACTCATCCCGTCTGACTGCGCCGCACCTTTTATTACGCTTGTGGCGGACTTCAGCCACAAACTCACAGGTGGCAGCACCTACCCTGCTTGTAACAATTAACCTCATTCAAGACTGCAGTTTAGTTTTGCAACGGAAGTTTGCTGTTCAGTTGCTAGTTGGTGCAAGATAACGGTATTCTAATGACACTGAGAATGTTGCGACCTACACATGTTACAAAATATAGTTTCAGTTTTCAATTTTCAGCAAAAAATAATCGCAAATGAAAAGTATGAAAACGATGTCCGACACCTGTTAAATCATCCAAATATTCGGCCATTTTTTCCGAAAATTCGCTTGTGAGACAACCAGGTTTTACAAAAAGATAACATATTGCGGCTTCTTTATTCAGAGTTCAGAGTTTACTGCAACATAAACTGCGCCGGTGAGTTACTGTGCCGGTGCGTTGGATTGGCGCATCAAGCCATTCCGCCGGCACTGGGCCTGTTCCTGAAAATTCACTGAGTTACCCGTCTCTAGTCCACGGAAACTTCAAAACGGTAAACGCTACCCAAAGGTTGCAGAGTTTCGAAAGTAGGCATTCCTCAGGTTTTGAATGTACATTTTCAAGAGAATGTAGGTGATTTTCGTCTATTTTACCTAAAAAATCGTGCAAAATATTTTGAGCTTTTAAGTGAATTGAGAAGACCAAAGTTTTCTCCACCCGCTCTGGAAGTTTCCATTTGATACTTCCCTCTGGCTATTTTGCTATGAATTTGTTAAAGTCGGCTACTTTTTTCGGCATTGAGACACTGTTAACAGTTGAATTGTTTTTTGAACGTTTTTTATAGTGATTGTTTATGCGTCTCGTCTGTTTTTTGGAGGTTTCAAGTTTTAGCGCCCATAAGAGCCTGTACTAAATGTTTCTTTCATACCCTCTAGCTCATTCAACTCTAGAGTTTGGCCCTAAAATTTGACAAACGAATATAAAATCTCCAAAACCCAACGTGATAGCGAACCTTCGAGCTCACCACTGGACAGAGAGGGCAATTGTCCATAAAGACATTTTTTTGCCCATAAAAAGCGATATTTCCAGTTTCACTCAAGAGAACCATAAGTCAGTTTAGCAAATTTTTAATTTGGGGAACTTGGCAAGCCCAAAACAAAAAGCCCCATTCAAAATTAGTAGCAGAGTTTCGAAAATAGGCCATCTTCAGGTATAGATTCAGGGCGGAGATCGTTGCCCATGGCGTTACAAGAAAAAATACAGCGTTTAATAAAAAAACTAATTGTTAAGGCTTAGGGGCACAAGTTCAGAACCGACCCTTTTAGTGATTCGAACAACTTTTTTATGAAGACTGTTGCCTTTCAAGGCCGATTAAGATTTAACCAGGCGCACATTTCCCTCAAAATAGCCCAAATTCGTTAGAACTAGAAGTGATTTAGATTAGATCCATTTGAACCAAATACTTAATGTGGATTTTTGTGGAGAGATTTTCATTTAAATTGCCTACTTTTAATGAGGCAGCCAGTAACATTCCCCGGTATAAACTTTACGAGCAGATTGATCGTTACTAAGTTGGAAGTAACTGGACAGTCTCATCACTTCCGTAATTTATGGCACTTGTGTACTTTATTGATTAACGAATGTCGTTAAATTCGTTAATAAATAAAACCACCGTTTATTTTGAGCTGCTCGTAGTCAAGGACTGTGGCTGAGGTTTTTCTTTGGGTCATCCTTATTACCAATTACAGTAAAACACAAATTGTAAAGTAGAATTTCGTTTATTTTACACATTTAGAAATAGTCATCTTTTTCCTTTTCAATATCATATTTTGCCTAGATTTAAGACAGACGATCGTTAATTAAAACTACTTTACATAAGGTACATGATCTGTCTTACATTCAACCATCATTCATCAACATTTATATTTTATGGTATAATAATAATAATATATTACAGGAATCGCTACTCTCAGTAACCTTGCCCCACTAATGGCAAGTACTCGGGTATATTTTACAAAATATTTATAATTCCATTACCGCATAGCCCAACATTCAAAACTACCGGACAAATTTATACTCACAAAAAAAACATGTTAAACAGAACAAATTACTCGAATTTGATGTAATATAAGACCGCCATTATCCATCGCAAACACACGATGAGTACCGAATTTCGCAACTGAAAACATGAAAAAATCAGGATCTTCTTGGTGATTAGCTCGTTGCTTCAAAGACTTTCGGCTCGTAGAAGTTCTATATTACATCGTTTTGTAAAGCGATGTTCGATTAGTAATCGGGAATTCAAATATTTATAATCAGTGACATAATATACAGGATTTTTCACCTTTTTGATGTTTAAAACACAGTTAAGTTAGTTAGTGATAAGCACCCGAATTTTGCAAAAAACCTGCTTGGAACAGCAGGGTGTTCTTTGAAAAAGTCCTTGCACAAAATGGAAAAAATCCTCCAAACTAGACTCATTTTTTTTGGCAACGCCCATCCAATTATGCCACTGGATAGTGAAAAATACCATAGTTATATTGCACCAGAATCATCTATTTTACTTTAATACGATTTTCCTTGTTCGGACTGCCAAAACAAAGCAAAACCATCCACCATTTCTGAGATCTACACTCTGATAGTTAGTTAGTCACTATGTTACAGCCTAAAGGAATCAAGAGAAAAAAAAACAATGAAATTCAACAACAATAAAAATATCATTTACACAATCACTGGTCACAGTTTCTTCTTTGTCAATAGAGTTTTGTAAAGTTTCTAAATTAGCAACTAATCTTGGGAGTGTATTACACAGCTGGCCATACCCTGAAACAAAGAAACAGACATTAGTTAAGGGCAAAATCTCATTTGTTTTTAATTTGAGGTGGCGCGGAGATTTTTATTGATTTAAACAAAGTCTCGGCCTTAGTAATTTGCGAACCCTTCAGGAACTTGGAGATGGACGCTAATGTTTAAATAGCGAAACTAGTAATTACCGTCACCGGCAACCATCACGACTCTCGAAATGCTTTACTTTTAGCTGGTTTAGGTTTGCATATTAATTACTCGTTATTTAATTGAAGCTGGTTCGCCAGCAAGACGGTTTGTCCATTTTTTATTCTTTTCGTTTTTTTTTGAGCAGGAATTAACGGAAAAACTCCGTTTAGTCGAGTACAGTAAAGGGCAATTAATTAAAAATAACAAGATGACACTAATAAATCGTCACAAGTCACGAAGGCGCCAACGAGGAAAACCGTTCGAAGAAAATTAGTGATTACTGATAATGATCAATTTATCCGATGCCCTAGTTTGTATTAATTAGCGATTTTGTCGGCCAAATTTACAAGGTTCCTCAATGGGGCGTTTGATATCGAAAAAGTACAAGCCAAACTGGGCTGGTTTGTGTCCAACATGGGGAGTGGAAGCTTTTTCGATGGGAGGCTTCGTTTGGAAGAAACAAAAAATTATTTTATAAAATTTCGATCAATTTTTTAAATTTAATTCGGAAACTGCACTAGTTTGTTGCAGAGAAAAATCGGCGAAAAAGGAAAATTTAGTATGGGCTCCTATGGGGCCGAAAATCCAAATACAAAAAAAAAACATGGATGCATGCAAAAAACCACAAAAATACCATTTTGTTCGCATTATTTGCTGTTGGTTGTACTTTATCAATATCGAAAAAATCGAAAATAGTAGCTGACCTTAATAAATTCGTAACAAAATACCCTGATGATGATGAAGTTTCACCTCGAAACTTCCAGCGCGTGTGGAGAAAATTAAATTTTCCCAAATCATTCAAAAAATATTTTACACCAATTTTCAGGCAAAATAAAGCTGGATTTATAAACGCTGCAGTTGGTGCCGTTGATCGTACGTTATATTGTGCAGTTCGCAGTTGCCGACGTTGGAATTTGATTGGTCCGATTGACAGATTCTATGCCCATGTGATTTTAATGTTGGTTATGTTGTGTGTTGTAGTAGTAGTAGCAAACATCTTTATTTCTAAAGAAAGGCTATCGACCTATCGGTCTTTCTGCCCTTGTTTAATACATATAGTCTTAATCTAAATAAAAAACAAATATGAAATTCTCTTATTCTAGGTTAACAATCTTATTAAATAAACTTTCCAATTGTAGTGACAAGAAACATTATTTCATTGTCCAGTAGTCAGTTGCGTTTGTAAGTGTTCGATTAGCGTTGATGTAGGGAAACGGAAGCGGGATTGTCTGGTTGGTCTTGTAACACAAAGGGGGATTCAGTATGGTCCAGTTGTAGGGGTTGTTTGTCCATTTTGTCTGTAGATGTATGAGTCTTTCCGAATCTTTGTCATGTTTGTGCGTTCGTATAGTAGTTGGGTGGAGGGGTTGTGTAGTGGGTTTTGGGGGTGTCTTATTCGTGTTATTAGTCTTAGTGCAATTTGTTCTGTTGTTTGTATATAAGCGTTTTGTCCTTTCTGTTCCGTTGGTCATGAGTATATGTCCATAGTCTAGCAAGGGTCTACAAATAGCCTTATATATTTTGGTGGCGGTGTTTTGTGCTAATTCCTATGTCTTTGTAGGTTAGTGATCGGAAGTGTTTTGTTCTCTTTATTGTTTCTGCCCTGATGTTTCGTATGTGTTTAGTGAATTTAAGTTTGTGGTCAATTGTGATTCCAAGGTATTTTACGTCGTTTTTTGGTTGTGTCGTTTGGCCGTCTGCAGTTATCGTAGGGGAGTCAGCGTTGAGTCTATGGTTTGTGAGCAGAAGTTGGTTTTTTGACGCGTTTGGTGTTAGTCTCCCATTTATAAAACCATGTCATTGTGTTGTTTGTTAGTGTTTGGAGTCTTTGAGCTGCTCTCTCAGTAGTTTTGTCATGTACAATAAGTGCCGTGTCGTCTGCGGATGGTAATATGTATGCCGATCTGTCGATTTGATTTTTGTCTGGTAAGTTGTAATTGTAATATGTCATGGCAGTATATATTGTAGAGAAACGGTGAGAGCGGGGATCCTTGAGGGAGCCCTTGTTCAGGGGGAAAAAGAAAATGACAGTGTTTTGTCAATTCGTACTTGTAGTTGTCTGTTTTCTAGTAAGTTCTTTATGGTGTGTAGTAGATATGTTAGGTGTGTGTAGTTTGTATAGTTTGTATAGTAAGCCTCTATGCCAGACACTATCAAAAGCCCTGTTAATGTCCATAAACAGGCAAGCTGTCTTACTGTCAGTTAGGTGGGTAGTTTGTATATTGTTGGCCAAAATAAAGAGCGGATGAACAGTCGAGTGATGTGTGTTGTATTTACCTAATATTACACACATTAATTCGATTTTTTATCGTTTTAATATCAAAATGTCGAAATTGTCTAGACGCAAACTACTTTCTTTTACGCTCTTTTTAGCTTCATATTTGTTTATTGAAGCAAAAGCGTCGTTAGTAAGAAGCTTGTAATTCTATACCACCATCACACCAGATGTCTTTGGCGCGGTTTTTTTTTACAGTTTCTGTTCCCCAAAATTGTACAAAGTATCCATATTGTTTTAACAAGCTGCTAAAGTCTTGATCCTCAAGGAAGATAACCTGATCTGCGATTCTTGCCAAAAACGTAAACAAAACACAGCCTCGCTTTGACAAATGTCACTATCAGTCACTCATAGTGACTGATAGTGACATTTGTCAAAGCGAGGCTGTGTTTTGTTTTTGTTGGCAATTGTATTGTCTGTTAGTGATTGAACTTTTTGTACTGCTTTTTACTGTAGTTTTGTCGTACAGGATCAATGCAGTGTCGTCTGCGTATTGTAGTATGTAATCAGATTTGTCAATGTGTCTTTTGTCGTGGAAACTGTGTTTGGTATATGTCGTGGCAACCCGCAGTAGCGGGGATCCTTGTGGGAGTCCCTTGTTCGGGGGAGAAAGCAAAGTAGAGGGTGTTGTCTATGCGTACTTCTAGGTGTCTGTTTGTGAGTAGGTTTCTGATTGCGTGAATTATGTATTTGGGGGTTTTAAGCTGGTAAAGTTTATATAAAAGTCCTTGGTGCCAGACACTGTCAAAGGCATTATTGATGTCCATGAAGAGACATGCTGATTTCTTGTTCGTGAGGTGAGTTGTTTGTATGTTGTTGGTTAGTATAAAAAGTGGGTGAACAGTTGAGTGTTTAGGTTTAAATCCGAATTGATATTGTGGTATGTTTTTTTGTCCAACTGATTGTTGCAGTCTATTTTTTATTATAATTTCAAAAATTTACTCAGTACAGAGAGTGGTGTGATAGGTCTGTAGTTTTGTGTTTGTGTATTGTCTAGTCCGGTTTAGGAATTGATATTATTATTCCTGTTTTCCAGGTATCTAGTATCGGGTTAGTTTCAATACAGTTGTTGAATAGGTTCAGTATGTGTGTGTGTGTGTGTGTGTGTGTTGGTGTGTGTTTGTGGAGAAGAGTGCAATTTTTATGAAGAACGTGTTTTTCGATCGGAAGCTTCGTTTACAAGAAACGAATAAAAATGTGAAAATTAACTGCCAAAAAAATTCAAAGGATTGCGACAAAGAAATTTTCGGGCAAAAAACCAAAATGTATTTTCAAAATTTTCAGGGCTTTAACATAGATGCAAATTTCAGATCGTAAATGGGTGAGTTTTTATCGAAAAAACATTTTGTTTTAGTTAGGAGGGAAAGACAGAAAAGTGCAGGCTCTTGTGAGAGCTGGAATGTCGAACGTGCATAAAACCCCAAAATTTCCATAAAATTAACTCATTTTCATGCACAGAGCTTTTCCAGTCTGTGGGCAATGCGGGCAATGCAACTGTGGGGCAATGCGGATCTAGGGAGGAGAATTCTCCTTGTAAACCTCATAAAGTGCGTGTGAGATCACTGGGGCCTGAGGATTAACAATTTTCGAAATTTCTTAACTTATTTTGCACGTTTTAGTGACTACCAATTACAAATTTGACCCGAATTGCACGTGTAAAAAAATAGCAAAATTTCGAATTTTTTTGCAAAATTCGACGGCTAATCGAAAAACTTTCGGGGGAAAGTAAATAAAAACTTTTTTATGCACTTTGACGTCCTCGATCCAGTGGTGTGCTCAGACTTAGTCCCTGGTTTTAGTTTTGGAGTTTTCATTTACTCAAAAATTGAGTACTTTGAGCACTAAGCGTGCAAAAACCCTCGAATTCCTTTGAAATGGCCTCATTTTATGTACAGAGCTTTTCCAGTCTTCCTTAACATTTTTTATATTATTAACTATCTACAATATGCCTGCTTCTTGGCCTTAAGATGTGTTGCTTGGTTTTCTTCACATGTAACAGGGTGCATTATAATAAACGACCTCTGGGTTTGTCTTCAATTTGATGAGTATGGTAGAGCGTGGTTCTGATTATTCTGGCTGGAATCTATTGCAGATGTCGGATGGTGCTAGCTTCTTGAGCCTCGGTATTCGGTATTTTTGAAGTAGGTTGACTGTCAGTGGATTTGGGTGGCAACATATTCCATGGTGGTATTTTTCAGCGGATCTCTGTATTTCTTCTCTTGTGGTTGGGATATTTAGGTACCCATGCAGAGTGTCGTTTCTCACGTACCATGGGGCGCCTGTCATGTATCGTAAGGTTTTTGATTGGAAGCTTTGTAGTATTTCGATGTTGCTGTTGCTAGCTGTTCCCCATAGTTGGATTCCGTAGGTCCAGATTGGCTTCAAGAATGGTTTTTTTAATTTTTCCAGAATTAACTCAGATTTCCTTCCTAGAAGCCAGTACATTTTTTAACTCTTAAGTCTAATTCATTTCTTTCTTTTCTGTATGTGAATTTTCAAGGTTAATTGTTGGTCCAGGTGAATGTCCAGGTATTTTGCATGGTCTGTTGTTTTAATTAGGGTGCTGTTTAATGTGATTGGAGGGACATTCCCCTCTCTTCATTGTAAACAAGACCTGGACGCACTTGTCCTCGTTCATTCTTCCATTTTGTTCATTGCTGTTTGCAGTTTTTGTGTTAGCATAGCTGTATCATCCGCGAATGTGGCTGTTATGGCTTTTTCATCCTGTGGTAGATCAGCTGTGTATATAGTATAGAGGAGTGGTCCAAGAACTGTTCCTTATAGTACCCCGGATTCTATTTTGAAATGTGACGAAAGTTTCATCATTGATTTTGCCCATGAATTTGTTCTATTGTGGAGTGATTGTTTCGAAATCCAATTGGTGGTTTGGATCAGTTTGATATCTTCTTCCTTCTCTTTGAGTCTTGTTAGTAGTAGCTTTTCGAACACTTTAGATAATATCGGGAGGAGGCTAATGGGTCCATAGGAATCCGGATGTATTTGCCCCTAACTTTTCAGTATTTCCGCTGTGATTAAATCGTGTCCTGGGCCTTTTTGTTTTTAGAGACAACCTCGCTCGGTTTTGGATGGCTTTATTGGTTTGTTCCTTGGTAGTGGTATCAGAGAGAAAGATGTTATTTGGTTTTCCCAGATTTGATCTGCTGTCGATGGGTAAGGTTGATATGTATTTGGCCAGATGGTTTGCAAAATACTTGGAATGTTTCGGCGTCGCTTTTCACCCAGCCAAATGCAGTTTTAATAGGCGTATTGGTGGCTATTGGCCTCTTAAGTTTTTTAGTTATCTTCCATAGGAGTAATCAGTTTCGCGTGGATGGCACGAATCAACGTCTGAAACTCTTCGTTTTTGTGTCTTTGATAGTGTCTTTTAGTTCTTTTGATAGCCTATTCAGTTTGGCTTTATCTTTAGGTCTTCTTGAGTATGCCATGCTTTTCTAACCTTCCCTCTTTCCTCGACTTTGTTAACTCCGGAGTTGCTATTGACGTTGTTTCTGTGGATTTGCATAGTTAATGTTTCTATTGCTTTGTCGATGTCTTCTTGGTTTATGAGGGGTATTTTGAGGTCGATGTTTTGTTCCGTATGCTGACTAAATGATGTCCAGTTGGTTTTATGGTCGTAGAGCCGAGGTTGCAGCTTCTGGTTAACATTTTTGAGCTAACAAACAGTTCTACGACAGAATGATCGTAAGATAGTTCCCAATGGTTGAACGTGTTAGTAGTTTGTGTTTATCCCTGTCGTTAAGAAGAAATCTAGCAGGTCCGGTATTTTTTGTGGGTCCGTAGGCCAGTCTGTAGGTTGCCCTGTGGATATTGGGTTGAAGGTTTTTGTTCGTAATATAACTATGGAGTGCTCTTCCTCTGGTTCTAATTAATCTGGATCCCCATGAAGTATGTTTAGCATTGTAGTCGCCTCCGGCGATGAATTTCGGTCCTAGTGTTTTGAAGAAGTTGTCAGTAGATGCTGATATAGTGATTTCTCCCATTGTTCTTTCGATAATCACAGCAGTCGCTTGTAGATAATCATGTTGAAACTTTTCAAATTCGTAATGCTTAATGGTATTTTTTATTATTATTACTGTTCCTCCATGGGCAGTTCCGTCTGGATGTTTTGTGTCCACACTTGAGCAAGGTAGATAGTTTAGCTTGTTTGATTAGTAGGTTTTCAAATCTGTTGCGGTCTGTCCTGGGCGATCTTGTCTGCATTTGTAGTATTGTGGGCTGGAGGGGTTCCCTTTATCCCTTGTGCATAGTTTCGAGGGTCGTTTTCCGGTTGTTGAAAGTCTGTGGGGTTCTGGGATGGTAGTTGATGATCGTGGATTCTGGGTTGATGGTTCTAGTTTTGTTTGATGTTAATTCTTTGATTTCCGTCTTTTGTTGTGTCATTTTTCCGTTTCTGTATCTCTTTATTGACTGTACATCCTGGGTAGTTTGCTGAGTGGTGTTGCCCGCTACAAAGGACGCATGTTACTGGTGTGTCTCTGCTCTTCTTGCAGGTGGTTGTGTCATGCCCCCTTGAGCATTTTACACATCGGTGTGGGTCTGTTGCAGAAATTCCTTGAAATGGGCTCGATTTAATGTACAGAGCTTTTCCAGTTTTCTTTCGGGACAATGGGGATCTTAGAAAGACAAATCTCCTTTTAAAACTCACAAAGTGCGCGTGGGATCACTGGGGCCTTAGGATACAGAATTTTCGAAATTTCTTAACTTGTTGTAAACAATTTTCGCCCATTTAGAGACTACCAAGTGAAATGTTGACCAGAATTTCCATCTGTCAAAAAATGACCAAATTTCGACTTTTTTCCAATCGAAAAACTTCCAGTTGCTCGCTTATTAGTCCACTTTCAAGGAAAAGTGAATAGCAACTTTATTGTGCACTTTGACTCCCTCGATCCAGTGGTGTGCTCAGACTTAGTGCATTATTTTAGATTAGGAGATATTTATTTTTTTTGGAACCAACCAAAAAACGGGGACAAACGATGGAAAAGGCTCTTTATAAGGCCCTTGTAGAGCCAACTACTTTTTCCCTTGTCTGCTTTTCTGTGAATTCTAAGTCAAAATAGCCAGTCGATTTAACCATTCGACATCATTCCTCGCTTTATTAATTAGGTCTTGGTATGATTCAATCGATTTGCATTTTGTGACTGTGCGAATGATTAATACTGGGTTGTTACGTGTAGGAAACAGTGAAAAACAACACCGGAGATTATTGAAAAGACGAAATATGCCTGCATGCGTATAATTACCGCGAGGCAAATCCGCTGCCGCTCGCTATTTCATATTGCTTAATAGGAAATATAAATATTTAAATAAACTGGGTTACTACAGGCAGTTTTCTGATTTTATAATAGTGACACTGTATCGACACCGTGTTATTTAGTTGTCTTGCGGCAGTGAAAAGTGCCATTTATGCTGTTCATTATTAAACAGTCGTTATTCTTTTTCTACGTGTTTCGTCGTCGACAAATGTTCAGCTCTGGCCAAGAATAGTAGAAAATACAAATGCGTCTTCAATCGAACAGTGAATATTAATTTTTCATGGCTGTTGATTGAACATTCATGCTTTTCTGTTCTGCACAAAAGCCTGCACAAAGTTCTATTCCCTCTAGTTTAATAGGAGATTTTTCCCCGAAACAAACTCACTCACTTTGGACAGCAGTTTCATGACTCATGTTTCAAAAAATGTTTTGCCTCAAGAATTGATCGGGTTAATCCATAGAGTTTTGCTCCCAAACTCGACTTTTCATTTTTTTCAGTTATTCTTCATTAAATGTCCCTAAGCCACTCAAGCTGCGTTCTTTTGCAAAACCCGCAGTTTTTTTGCAAAAATCCAAATATCTCCAACACCAAATAGAGGGGGTTAAAGTGCATAAAAAAGTTGATATTGACTTTTTCCCTAAAGCGACTAATAAACGACTTGCTAGGGATTTTTTTATTCCAGGCAGTATTTCGGAAAAAACAATTCCAATTTTCAACCAATTCGAAGCACTTAGGAGTTTTTTCATATGGTTTATTGGGACATTTTTCTTACCAAAATCCCACTGCCTCCAATTGGTATAAGCCTGAAACTTTAACTGAAAAATTTGGACATAGAATTTTTTTCTTTGAAAATTTATCTCTCAAAATTGTAATTTATGTTCACATTTTATTTGTTTTCTCGAAACGGGAGCTTCCAAGCAAAAACTGTTGTTCTTTACCAAATATGCAGCCTGTTACGAGCTGTCTTGTAAGGATTTTTTTAACATTTTTTTGGCACTAAATATCTCCAAAACGAAAAAAGTGCTCTAAAACTGAGCACGATACTGGATAAAGGAGGTAAAAATGCACAAAAAGCGAACTTCTGGCAAAAACTTTCCCGCTAAAATTCGGGCAAATCAATCCGAAATTTGGTCATTTTTCACATTTTTCGAAAATGGCATTTTGCCAAGGAAAGCTTTTTTTGTCATAATTTTTTGCCAGAAAATTTAATCAGTCCAAACCATCAGGATTTCAGTTGAAATAGTCTGTCTGTTCCCAGGTATCCAGTAGGGATTTTTTCCAAATCCTCCAATAAAAGGTTTTTGAAAAAACGCCTCAAAAAAATTAAATATCACCAAAATGAAAAATAATGTCTCAAAGTTGAGCGCGCCACTGAATAAAAAAGGCGAAAAAAGTTAATAATCACTTTTTTCGTAAAGTGGCGAAAAAACCAGGTTATAGAGACTTTCGATTTTGCGCTAAAATTCGCAAGTTCACGCAAGTTCGCAAGTGCGCTAAAATTCGCAAGATCGCTGTTTCACGCAAGTGCTCCCTAATAACCGCTTACTTGTAATTTGTGGATCACTCTGTATCATCAGTAACGACTAATCCAAACCCACTTGTTTAAGGCAATTATTAAACGCTTAATAGAGAGTTATCGGACAGTCAATAAGGGCAAGCAGTAATAAAGTTAGTGGTATTTTGACACACACGCCGGCGCAATTAAGTCTAAAAATAAGGGATCCCCTAATAAGAATACTGTTATGTGCTAATTGTGCAGCGATACTGTGCAGCTTTATTTAAGTCAAAGTGAAGTTAGGTTAGACCCTTGTAATATAGAAAGCAGTGAATTAGACATCCCAATAACTATCATTTCGTTAAAGAAATAAAGCTAGTGCAGTAATAAAATAAAAATAAGGATAAACCTTACTACCGCCTGACATATTTATAATTTCCAATAACTCTCTAATAATGATTAAAACAACAGAGGTCGACTTACGTTAATAGACCGGGATTATCCGTCGGATACCACGAATACTGGGGGAGGTAGTTGTGGGTGGGCGGGTGAGGGTGAGGCGTCGGGTGTGGGGGGGTGTGCATGGATCGGCTGCTGAGGCTTTCACGTCCCAACCGCCACCAGGACTGGGCGCTGGTTGTCCTGACATATCAGAACCGGGCGTCGAACTCGGTGTGGGACTCGGATGTTGCATGTAGCCGCCAGTTGCAGGCGAACCGCTCGAAGAACCACCCCCTGAAACAATCAGAGTACCATTAGAACAATGCATCCACTTGCAACTGTTTGAAAACGGAAAATGAGCCGAGCCATTTCTAAGACGCGTTTGTTTCCGTTTTATCTCAAAGTTGGCGCCATTCCTATCGAGGTCTTTGGACAAAGCAGGCGAAATGAGTTTAAAGAATGAGTTCTCATAAATAACTGAGATATGCGCCAAAAAGCAAATCGGAAATTCGGCAACAATGTATTTTGTTGATAGAATTACCGACGTCGTCCAATTTTCAGTTACTGATGAGCGAGTCTGGTCTTGATCTTGGTCTAGCAAAAAAAGCAAGATCAAGACCATGTTCTGCAACACCAGGACTTTTGCAAAAGTCTTGCAAGACCAAGGCCAAGACCATGCAAGTTTTGATCTTGGTCTTGATATGCTTATCACTATTTTCAATTGAGCTTCCTAAACAATGAGATAAATATTAATGGTTACTCCCATTGAACTGCTCAACTTCACTTCATAACCTCACTTCACAACATCAGTTTACATTGTTTACAATAATGTTTGCATCTAATAAGCAGCTTGATGTTAAGGGAAAGTTTTCTAAGGAAAAAATGGTAGACAAATGACTATTATTTAAACTTTCGTTTCATTCGAAGCTTCTTCTCCAGTTCATAATGAAGACTTAAGGAAAATCTTCAAGTACAAGGTCAAAGAAAATCTGCGCGTAACCATTTAATGGTTTTTCCTGCCTGGTTCTGGTGCTTTTTTAGGGAAATAGAATTGATGGACTTCAAACGCGGTCTTCATCGTTGCTGCGTTCAGAATGCCTCCACCAATCAGCTGTGCAGTTGTGGGCAGTTTCACTTTCTTGAGCAACTTCACTTTCACTTTTTCCGGACAAACTTGCTCATAACAAACATCGTAAGGCATCGTAGAATACCAGACCTATTAAGAGTCTCCACAAAGAATAAAATGTATGCATGTTCAACATTGTTATACATTTAAAGTTTTGAAGAGCACAATTGACAAACTAACCAAAAATACGCTGGCATGTTTGTCAAAAAAATCTCTGCCTCGATGCATGTGAGGAATTGCGCCAATTTTGAGCACACCCTGTATGCCCCTCAAATGATAAGCGAGTGAAAAATCACTCAGTATTCTGTATATACAGTTAATGAAGTAAATGAAATGAAGTTTACCTTCAAGTTTGATCCTACCTTGCATCATATTCTGACTTTGCGGCCCTGGACTCGTTGGAGGAAGGTTCCCATTGCCGCCTAGAAGTCCCGAATGCGAACTGGCGTTGCCATTATTATTCGTACCGCCCGTCACTTGTGCTGCCTTCATCATTTTCTTGTATTTACTGCGCCGATTTTGGAACCATATTTTCACCTGAAACCAACAAATAGTCTTAGTCCAGTACGAATCTATAGTGACAACTGGCTTTTCCAGCCTAAATCAGCAGTTTGGCAACAACATAGTCAGTCGGACTAGCAAGAGATGATTTGAGGTCAGGAAAATCCAGGGCAATTCCTAACCTATATTCCCTTGCACATTTAAGAACAGTGGCCAGTGGTGTACCATATGTTAAGAAGCAAGCCTTTTATGGTTATAATAAACCGTTTAATAGAAATATTTACTACGCCAATGGCTAGCGAACAGGCAAGTGTTGTAGTTTCTGGGGTATTTTTCTTTGAAGAAAGCCGTAAGAGTTGGTGCAAACTTTTAGTGAGTTTTAAGTAAAAGGATTCACTTCTTCAATCTTTAAAGCACCGGAATACATATTTTGAAGACGTACTTTTGAAAATTCCTGGAAAGTCACCTACTGCTCTGAATCAGTTGAAAATTTGCAGATTTCCTACGCAAAACGTCTGCTAAAAGTGGTCGAATTGCAACCGCAGTGTCTATTTGAGTTCAGGATGTGTTTAGTGTATGTTTGGAACACTCTCCTAAACTTTCAAAAATAAAAAAATCTGGAAAATCAAAGGGCCTTTCGAATCGACAGAAATTTTCTAGACTTGTCTTGTGGTGTTTTCCAGTTGTGAACTTGTAGAGACGTGCATCTTGCATCTTTTGAACACTTTCCTGAAGTTGCAAACACTAAAATATGTGAAAAATTAGTGAGCACTTCGAGTGCTATTGTTGTTGCTGCGCAAACTTTGATTTTGTGTCTAAAGAAGTTTTCGACTTATGATATTTTTTATACACGCGCGTCAGTTTAAGGCATAGTTTGAAAATTTTCAGAAAATCCATTGGCAGCCCAGCTCCGCTCAGTTTTTCTACATCTGTCCTATAAGGGTTTTCCTACAAATATCCAGAATTGCAGGGTTACATCTGCGTGCATTTGCTAATTACAAATTTTTATACACCAGCAGCGCGCACAGTTGGGATCGTTTTTTGATTTTCAAAAAGTTTCAAAATTGCTACAAAACTCTGGAGTTTCTGGAAACAAATCAATTTTTGACAGCTTATTTACGGGAGTCTCTGCTATGTATATCCAGAGTTTCCACTTTGAATCTGTTTGTTGAGTTTGGGAATTAAGAATTTTTGAAACGGACGCGTGTAATTTTAAGGCGCGTTTCTAAAATAGTCAAAGTTTGAATAATTTTTTTTTAATGTAGCAGCTCTGTGAACCTACTGAAACTTCTTGCTCTTAATTACTAAGGCTTCATTTGCTTGAAGATCATCATATCCAGAATTGGAATTTTAGGTCTTGGTCGAATTTTTGAGTTACGATTTTTTTAAACATTCTTTTTTAAATTGCTGGAAATTTTCTACACAAATTTCGTGAAACATTTTTGACCAATGTCCAAAATTGCGAAATTCGAACGTTCCGAATTTGTGAGTTACGAATGTTTAGACACAAGCGCGCACAGTCGGTTACCTTTTCAGAATTTCAATTTTTTTTAAATTTCTAGAATTTCAGAGAGAGATTCTTGGCTCGAATAAATTTTTCCGAAATTGTTCACTGATGTTTCTGCTTCAAATTTCAAATTCCAAAATTCCAAAATTTTAAAAAAGTCCGGTGGCGTTTACGCTTTACGAATTTCCACATCCCAGATTGTATTTTCAGGGCAAATTTCTGCAAAAATAAAAGTTTCAAAATTTCCAGAAAATTCACTAGTCAATCAAAACGAAATTTTCAGTCCTTTTTCATTGAGGCCTCGGCTCTAAATATCAAAAATGTTAACTAGAACTATGGCGGCGTTATCAAGTACGAATTTTTAGATCAATGTGTGTTCGGGCACATTTCTGAAAAAGTAAAAGTTTGAAAATTTCCAGAAAATCCACTAGCCTTTCTAACCTACAAAGTAAAATTTGAGCCTGATCTACCCTTAAATTGGCGATTGCTCGATTCATAACTTTACCACTTGGAGAGGCAGTTTCCATTGTCACTCTGTTATTCTAAAGCAAGCAGCGTTAACATAAAGCAAAAGTCTTCCTATAAAGTAAAGGCAAGCAAAAAATATCTACTGGAAACTAACCGTGAAATAAAAAGATGCTAAAGGCACTAAATGAGAATTGACAAAACACTGTCATTTTCTTTTTCCCCTGAACAAGGGCTCCCTCAAGGATCCCCGCTCTCACCGTTTCTCTACAATATATACTGCCATGACATATACAATTACAACTTACCAGACAAAATCAAATCGACAGATCGACATACATATTACAATACGCAGACGACACGGCACTTATTGTGCATGACAAAACCAATGAGAGAGCAGCTCAAAGACTCCAAACACTAACAAACAACACAATGACATGGTTTTATAAATGGAGACTAACACCAAACGCGTCAAAAAACCAACTTCTGCTCACAAACCACAGACTCAACGCTGACTCCCCTACAATAACTGCAGACGGCCAAACGACACAACCAAAAAACGACGTAAAATACCTTGGAATCACAATTGACCACAAACTTAAATTCACTAAACACATACGAATCATCAGGGCAGAAACAATAAAGAGAACAAAACACTTCCGATCACTAACCTACAAAGACAGAGGAATCAGCACAAACACACCTGCACCAAAATATATAAAGCTATTTGTAGACCCTTGCTAGACTTTGGACATATACTCATGACCAACGGAACAGAAAGGACAAAACGTTATACACAAACAACAGAACAAATTGCACTACACAACCCCCCCACCCAGCTAGTATACGAACGCACAAAGATGACAAAGATCTCGGAAAGACTCACCACGTCTACAGACAAAATGGACAAACAACACCTACAACTGGACCATACTGAATCCCCTTGTCTTACAAAACCAACCAGACAATCCCGCTTCGGTTTCCCTACATCAACGCTACTCGAACACTTACAAATGCAACTGACTACTGGACAATAAAATAATTTTTTCTTGTCATTAGAATTGGAAAGTTTACTCATAATATTGTTAACCTAGAATAAGAGAATTTTCATATTTGTTTTTTATTTAGATTAAGACTACATGTATTAAACAAGGGCAGAAAGACCGATAGGTCGATAGCCTTTTTTAGAAATAAAGATGTTTACTACTACTCGGGATGAATTCGAATCACCAGCTTCCTCAATCTATTAATGTCTTTGGCTTCTCATGGGTGGCTCTTGTGCTGGATTCAATCAAACTCAACTCACTCGCAGAATTTATGTGGAAAATAGCCGAACGCAACATCAACATCTCACCACACGAAACTAAATGACCATTTGGCGTTTTCCGCTCTAAAACTACTTAATAGAAACAGTTTACAAAAGTGATGGCTGTTACGAAAGAGCAAATTTACGTTGCTTCAGTCTCTTGTGGGGTGTCGACTACCTGTCTCTCGATAATTAAGGTCCCGCCTCTTAGCATTTCAGTGAAACCGAAAGTTTCCAACCCCCTCGTAATTAACTTTACTTGTTATATTCACATCAGGCCTCAGATGTATATGTATGTAGGCTCGCAGAAGGATATGTTGGCCTTTAAGCGGATATGAGCGGGATTTTTTTATGGGAAATCCGACGAATCGGTGCAGTTAAAACACTGCAGTAAATCGCCTTATTAACTAACCACTCGCTATAAGAGGGAAACTTTCACCAAAAACCGTACGACAATTTAATGGGTTTAGAATTTTCCGAAAGTTTTCCGAAAACTGTTTGGGGACAAAAAACAGATTGTTCCCGCGGTTCCCAGAACAGGCAAGCCAGCCAGGCGGTTCTCGGCCAACAATAATTGACTGTTATATTGAATCCAGCACGCTACTGCCAAGAAAAGTAAAAACAATAAAATGCAGCAGAAATTTAGCTAGTAGCGGCACGGGAATATGTCGGCGGGTATAAAAGCGGTTTTGCGCTTCCTCGAAGCCTTTCGCAGGTGAAAATGAGAATTATTCGTTGGAAGATCGCAGTCTACTTTTATATGGGGCCGTCAAAAAGGAAGTAATTTATAGGCTACAGGAGTTATGAGAACTTCGACTGGCAATTCTTAGACGGAATCGAGGAACCAAGATCGGTAGCGTTCAAAATTTCCGTTACAATTCCTCATTTTTCAGTTTCTAAAAGTTTTTTTTATATTTTCATTAAAAATTTTCATTTAAAGTTTCGGGTTCCCAATTTTATTTTCGCCTTCTCGATTTTCGCTAAAATCGGCTTAAAACCGTTCATTTTTTTAAGATAAAATGCGAAATGTTTTTGTGTAAAAGTTGTGCCGCGTCCTACGGCCACGACACTGTATTATATGAATCCTGGCACTTTTTCATTAAAAGATTCACGTTCTTCCTTTTATTTTTACCAAAATCCACTTGAAACCCTTCAATTTTCAGGGTAAAATCCGTAGTGATTTTGCGTAAAAGTTGTGCCGAGCCCTACGGGCACCACACTGATTTATATAAAAACTGACACTGTTTATCTGGAAGGTTTCAGATCGTTCCACTCGGTTTTCGCAAAAATCAACTTAAAACCGTTCAATGTTTATGCTGAAATACGCAATATTTTTGTGTAGAGGTTGTGCCGAGCCTTACGAGCACGACACTGACTAATACGGAGTCTAATTATGTTTAATTAGAAGGTTTCGTTTGTTCTTTGCTTCTTCCGCATTAAATCGGCATGAAACTGTTCAAATTTCTCGATAAAACCAACAACTTGTTTACGTTGAAGTTGTGACGAGTTCTACGAGCACGGCACTATTTTACATGAAACTTGGCCATTTTTTATTAAGAGTTTTATGTTGTTCCTCTTATTTTCACTAAAATCCACTTAAAGCCGTTCAATTTTCTGGGTAAAATCAGCAGTTATTTGCGTAGAGGTTGTGCCGAGCCCTACGGGCACGACACTGGTTTATATAAAACCTGACACTGTTTATTTGTTTGGATGGTTTCAGGTTGCTTTTCTCGTTTTTCGCTAACATCGGCTTAAAACCGTTCATATTTTTAAGATAAAATGCGAAATGTTTTTGTGTCAAGTTGTGCCGCGTCCTACGGCCACGACACTGTTTTATATGAATCCTGACACTTTTTCATTAAAAGATTCACGTTCTTCCTTTTATTTTTACTAAATCCACTTGAAACCCTTAAATTTTCAGGATAAAATTCGCAGTGATTTTGCGTAGAAGTTGTGCCGAGCCCTACGGGCAGCACACTGATTTATATAAAAACTGGCACTGTTTATCTGGAAGGTTTCAGATCATTCCACTCGGTTTTCGCAAAAATCAACTTAAAACCGTTCAATGTTTATGCTGAAATACGCAATATTTTTGTGTAGAGGTTGTGCCGAGCCTTACGAGCACGACACTGACTAATACGGAGCCTAATTATGTTTAATTAGAAGGTTTCGTTTGTTCTTTGCTTCTTCCGCATTAAATCGGCATGAAACTGTTCAAATTTCACGATAAAAGCAACAACTTGTTTACGTTGAAGTTGTGACGAGTTCTACGAACACGGCACTGTTTTACATGAAACTTGGCCATTTTTTATTAAGAGTTTTATGTTGTTCCTCTTATTTTCACTAAAATCCACTTAAAGCCGTTCAATTTTCAGGGTAAAATGAGCAGTGATTTTGCGTAGAGGTTGTGCCGAGCCCTACGGGCACGACACTGGTTTATATAAAACCTGACACTGTTTATTTGTTTGGATGGTTTCAGATTGCTTTTCTCGTTTTTCGCTAAAATCGGTTTAAAACCGTTAATTTTTTAAGATAAATTGCGCAATGTTTTTGTCTAGAAGTTGTGCCGCGTCCTACGGCCACGACACTGTTTTATATGTATCCTGGCACTTTTTGTTTAAAAGATTCACGTTCTTCCTTTTATTTTTACTAAAATCCACTTGAAACCCTTCAATTTTCAGGGTAAAATTCGCAGTGATTTTGCATAGAAGTTGTGCCGAGCTCTACGGGCACGACACTGGTTTATATAAAACCAGACACTGTTTATTTGAATGGTTTAAGATCGTTTCACTCGTATTTCGCAAAAATCAACTTAACACCGTTCAACGTTTATGCTGAAATACGCAATATTTTTGTGTAGAAGTTGTGCCCAGCGCTACGAGCACGACACTGATTGAGTCGAAGCCTGAATATGTTTAATTAGAACGTTTCCGCTTGTTCTTTGCTTCTTCCGCATTAAATCGGCATGAAAATGTTCACATTTCACGGTAAAAGCAACAACGTGTTTACGGTGAAGTTGTGACGGGTTCTACGAGCACGACACTGTTTTACATGAAACCTGGCCATTTTTCATTAAAAGTTTGACGTTCTTACTTTTATTTTTACAAAAATCCACTTAAAACCATTCAAATTTCAGGGTAAAAGCCGCAGTGATTTTGCGTAGAGGTTATGCCGACACCTACGGGCGCGACACTGGTTTATATAAAATCTGACACTGTTTATTTGGATGGTTTCAGTTTGCTCTTCTCGTTTTCCGCTAAAATCGGCTTAAAACCGTGCAGTTTTTAAGATAAAATGCGCAATGTTTTTGTGTAGAAGTTGTGCCGCGCCCTACGGTCACAACACTGTTTTATATGAATCCTGGCACTGTTTCATTAAAAGGTTCACATTGTTCCTTTAATTTTCACTAAAATCCACTTAAAACCGTTCAATTTTCAGGGTAAAATCCGCAGTGATTTTGCGAAGAAGTTGTGCCGAGCCCTACGGGGACGACACTGGTTTATATAAAACTTGACACTGTTTATTTGAATAGTTTCAGGTTGATCTTCTCATTTCTCGCTAAAATCGGATTAAAACCGTTAATTTTTTAAGATAAAATGCGTAATGTTTTTGTGTAGAAGTTGTGACGAGTTCTACGGTCACGACACTGTTTTCTATCAAACCTGGCACTTGGCACCTGGCGTAGAATTTGTGCCGAGCCCTACGGGCACGACACTGGTTTATATAAAATTTGACACTGTTTATTTGGATGCTTGCAAGTTGTTCTTCTCGTTTTCCGCTAAAATCGACTTAAAACCGTTAATTTTTTAAGATAAAATGCGTAATGTTTTTGTGTAGAAGTTGTGACGAGTTCTACGGTCACGACACTGTTTTATATGAATCCTGGCACTTTTTCATTAAAAGGTTCACGTTGTTCCTTTAATTTTCACTAAAATCCACTTAAAACCGATCAATTTTCAGGGTAAAATCCGCAGTGGTTTTATGTAGAAGTTGTGCCGAGCCCTACGGACACTACACTGGTTTATATAAAACTTGACACTGTTTATATGGATGGTTTCAGTTGCTCTTCTGGTTTTTTGCTGAAATCGGCTTAAAACCGTTCATTTTTTAAGATAAAATGCGGAATGTTTTTGTGTAGAAGTTTGTGCCGCGTCCTACGGTCACAACACTGTTTTATATGAAACCTGGCACTTGGCACCTGGCGTAGAATGTGTGCCGAGCCCTACGGGCACGACACTGGTTAATATAAAACCTGACACTGTTTATTTGAATAGTTTCAGGTTGATCTTCTCGTTTTTCGCTAAAATCGGATTAAAACCGTTCATTTTTAAGATAAAATGCGTAATGTTTTTGTGTAGAAGTTGTGACGAGTTCTACGGTCACGACACTGTTTTATATGAATCCTGGCACTTTTCATTAAAAGGTTCACGTTGTTCCTTTAATTTTCACTAAAATCCACTTAAAACCGTTCAATTTTCAGGGTAAAATCCGCAGTGGTTTTATGTAGAAGTTGTGCCGAGCCCTACGGACACGACACTGGTTTATATAAACTTGACACTGTTTATATGGATGGTTTCAAGTTGCTCTTCTCGTTTTTTGCTGAAATCGGCTTAAAACCGTTCATTTTTTAAGATAAAATGCGCAATGTTTTTGTGTAGAAGTTGTGCCGCGTCCTACGGTCACAACACTGTTTTATATGAAACCTGGCACTTGGCACCTGGCGTAGAATTTGTGCCGAGACCTACGGGCACGACACTGGTTGATATAAAATTTGACACTGTTTATTTGGATGGTTGCAAGTTGCTCTTCTCGTTTTTCGCTAAAATCGGCTTAAAACCGTTCATTTTTTAAGATAAAATGCGCAATGTTTTTGTGAAGAAGTTGTGCCGCGTCCTACGGTCAGGACACTGTTTTATATAAATCCTGGCACTTTTTCATTAAAAGTTTCACGTTCTTCCTTTTATTTTTACTAAAATCCACTTAAAACCGTTCAATTTTCAGGACAAAATCCTGTTACGAGTTTTTGTACAAAAATTGTACCGAGCCCTATGGGAACGACTCTGGTTTATATAAATTCTGTCACTAGCACATTTTACCCAGTACTATTTTCTTAGAAACTTTCAGTATATTCCTTTCTTGTTTCACTGAAATCGTTCAAATTTTACGACAAAATGTGCGCTCTGTTTTATGTAGAAGTTGTGCCGAGCCCTACGGGCACAACACTGGCTCAGCTGGAACCTGCCATTGTTTAATTAGAAAAATTCAAGTTGTTTTTCACATAAAAGCGGATTTAAACTGTTGAAGTTTCATTGTGGGTAGAATCAACCACACTTTTATGCAGAAGTTGGAAGCTTGGAACAGATGAAAACACAGTTAACCACAACGTCTTCGGGTTGTTCTTCGGCTACAACTTTAACATAAAATCGCCATTAAACAACTCTTCTCGAACTGTTTATTATGGAAAGACAATAGTCCGGACCTAGACCTAGAAGTGAATCTATATCGAGGCCTAAAGCGCATAGAGAAAAGTTCACATACACTAGAGTCCATAGGCTAGAGTCCAGCAAACTAATAGATATATAGATATATATATTATTTAGGTAAACTACAAAGAGAATGTTCCGTAAACCGCAATAATACATGAACCATGGAACGATACGATTAAGCCTTTCATTGTGGTAGCCGCTGCTTTTTCTTTTGAATTATTAATAACTATTAGCATATCTAGTCCAAGCCGCAGATATGCAAAGATATAGGTAATGATTAATATCGCTGTCAAGTTTAACTAACATTTCAGAGTGTTATTTGAAATATTGCGATGAAACTGTTCAGCCGCACGACCTTTGCGTTTCAAAGGAACTTCTAAATAACCAGAAAAAATCCATTGATCGATTTCAAACCCTGGAAAATACCCTCCCAAATCCTCATCCTTAACTCGACTTGAATTGGCTTTTTTGAAAAAATGTCTTAGTCCAAATGGAGATCGACGAATAGTCCAACACATTTCAAACTGGTGAGACAGATTAAATTGCATTAAAACCGAAAAAAGCATTAAGGTAATTGGCTTTTACTTGTATTGGATTGGAATTGTTCTTTGTGCGGCCTGCACCTGCATAGTAATAATGTCGTCGCATTTTTTTATGGAAAATTCGTATACAGAGCAAGTTCACAGCCAGATGAAAAAATGGCATTTGCTTGCTGACTACTTTCGTCGACCCAGAAGAAGACTCCGAACGTTACCTCATCGCCTTTGATAATGTGCATCGCATATGTGAGCGAAACGTCAGCAAGCAAACTGGCCGGTTTTGGAAAAAGCATTGCCGGCATTGCAAAATCCAATCACCTCCCAATGCATGCATTAATGCGAATTTCCATGCTAAAAACCATTACTTAGTTGTATAACGCCGGCAATTACTTGTGAGTCGTTTTTTTTCAATTCGCGAAAAGAAAACGTGTTTTCCCAATTTAATGCGTATTGGTAAATTCGCCGACCTTCAGTTCCCCATTAATGAATATGAAAAAAAAAACAGATCGGACAGCGGCGAATGGAATTATTATTTGCTCCAATAATTAAAGAGAATCAAAGTAGCCAGCACGAGTTTCAGGCCTCGGACGTTTTCCTAAGCGGCTTATAATAAATAGATTAACATTATATTGAATCGAAAACATTGGCTATCAAGTAGCTGCTGCTGTTGCTGCTGCTGCTTCTGTTGTGCGCTAGATTTTCGAATTGAAGGCAAAAAAATACCGTTTGTTCGACTACCGGCATCAATCTTGCAAAGGTAAAAATGCATCGAGGAAAAACGAAAAGAATCCACAGTGGAGTGAGTGTACAATTACGCCTTAGGCCATATTCCGTTTCCGCTTTACACATGGCAGAACATACATTACGAATGCTACGCTGTTCCCCATTTACAGGGAGCGGCAAACAATTCTCCCACGGTGATGATTATGTAATGTATTATTTGTGGCCCTGTCCGCTAGCTCATCCTAAGCTACCCACTTCGCATGCAACTACCCATAAAACAGTAAAGTGCCGTAAAACCTAACGAAACAAACATTTTTCCATCAATTTTATATCCGAAATAAATTCCAAAACTGTCCCATAAAAAAAAACTGAAGCGGGTTCTCAACCGGAACCTATTTTTAATACTGTTAAACGGTTTCTGCTTGTCTCCATCAAGCTTAGCCATGTTGAAAATTAATTCAATTGTTCTATCGTTGTGACAACATAATTTATGTTCAGCATTTAATAGTCATTTGTTTTATCTTTTCTATTTAGGGGGGGCCTACATCGATGACTTTCAGCTTATTGAAGAGGAACTTGACTATAAGTCCCTGTCGTTTATTTCCTCTATATTAATATATAGATAATAATAATAGTAATAAAACTCACTAGAAACAGAAATGAAACACATCAAGATAGAAGAGACGGAGGCCACCAGGAGCAACAGATAGGGTTCATAGAAAGCAATCACAAACAAGAGTGGATGACGCAGGAAATCCTGCCCTGGATGGATGAAAGAAGGAAGCACAAGGAGCAAAACCGAGACAAATACAGAGAACTCAACAGAACAATTAGAAAAAACTGCAGAGAAGCCAAAGATCTATGAATAGAATCACTACAAGCAAAGTGCACAAAAAGTTAAAGAACTCGCGGGAAGAGGTCGAAAATAGTCAAACAAAGCGAACGGTATAGTCTTTTCATGAACATATCCAAAACCCAGACCATAGTCCTCTCCAAAACACATAAAAATATAACCTCGACCATAAAAGGCAAAGATGTAGAGCAGGTGTCCTCGCTTAAATACCTGGTCACCTCGATCGACCAGGACTGAGACTCTCAAAGGGAAATCAGATCCAAAATAGAACAGGCCAGAAAGGTCTTCGCTGATATGAAGAAGCTCTTTACTAGACTGGAATTGAGCTTGGAGCTTAGGACTGGAGCTTGGTCCTTCTATACGACAGTGAGAGCTGGACCTTTGATCCAATAACGGAGAAGAGAATCGATGCATTTGAGATGTATCTCCATCTACGCATGCTCAGAATTTCTGGGACACAGAAAATAACCAATATAGAAGTCGTAGACAGACGCATGAACAAAGGAAAGGAACTGCTACAGACGATGAAATAAAGGAAAACACAGTATCTTGGACATATGTCTTATGAGGGGCAGCCGATACGAAACCCTGAAGCTCATCATCGAAGGGACGATTCAAGGAAAAAGATCCATAGGAAGACGCCAGAACTCATGGCTATAGGACATCCGCAGGTGGTTTGGGCGCATCCACAGAGATCTTTCGAGCAGCTGGAGGACACGGCGAGATAGGAAGAAGAATATTAATCAACTAGTCCTAGAAACACCCGGTATTATACAGCGGAACTAATCCATAAAATGATATATATTTTAGCCTAAATCTCTCACCTTATGTGGCACGCCAAAGAAACCGTATAAATTAATAATAAAAACACTCTCTGTATGCATAAAGTGCCAGTATGTAAATAAATGGTTTAGTAATAAATGCGATTAACTGAAATTAAAGGAATTCAATGCAGTTTCGACGTACCCAAAATGCCATATTGAGCAGACAATAAATAAATTAAATGCGCCAATATCCATACTAATGGAAATGAATTTAAATCGACATTTACGAGAAGAAACGTAAAAATGAAAAGGATTCGAATCGTTTCATGTTTAAAAAGCCACCAAAATAAAACACCCGGAAGTTACAAGGCGGAAAATTGATTCAAGTTGCAATAAAAAGCCTGAGAAATTTCCAAAAAGTGGATGGCTGAGCCCTGATGATGGCTTCTAAATTTGGGCAATACATTTTTTCAATGTAGCAAAAAGCTCAAAAAAACTGATTTTTGAAATTTGACTCAACTGCAATTGGAAACCGCAACGGAACGCAAAATTTGGTTTTTTTGAAAAACTTTTCAATAAGTCAGATTTCAACATCTTGTGTGAGTGCCTATTGGTTAAAAAGCACCCAAAACACAAGTAGATGCGCGAGTCAGCAACATCTTTTGAAGGTTTAAAAAATACACAATCTTGTCTAAAAGTCCAATTGTTTTATTTTCACTTCTAGTTTTGCTCATAAATATTGTTTGTCTTCATTATCAATTTCACTATCATCTAGCAATAATCTCAATCTGTTTTCTCGAAAAATGCTTGAAAGGTTCCAAAATACACTGTCTCCGGTATTGTCGCTTTGTAACCCACAAACCTCAATTTCTCAATTGAAGAAATCCCTTCTTCAACTCCCAGTGTCCCTGTTGGTTCCTCAGTTTCACTATCACTTTCCAAAAGAACCATCTGATGCTTCTTTAATTTACAAAACTAGCTTTACAACTTCGTGTGTCCTGTTGGTTTTTTAGTCTCACTATCACCTTCCAAACCACAGTCTGTTGCATCTTTAATTAAAAAAGTTTCTTCTTCAACTCCATGTATTCCTGTTGGCTCTTCACTTTCACTATCACTTTCCAAAAGAACCATCTGTTGCTTCTTTAATTTACAAAATTAGTTCTACAACTTCGTGTGTCCCTGTTGGCTCTTTAGTCTCACTATCAGCTTCCAAACCACAGTATGTTGCATCTTTAATTAAAAAAGTTTCTTCTTCAACTCCGTGTGTCCCTGTTGGTTCTTCAGTTTCACTGTCACTTTCCAAAAGAACCATACGTTGCTTCTTTAATTTACAAAATTAGTTCTACTACGTCGTGTGTCCATGTTGTTTGTTTAGTCTCACTACCACCTGCCAAACCACAGTCTGTTGCATCTTTAATTAAAAAACTTTCTTCTTCAACTGCGTGTGTCCCTGTTGGTTCTTCAGTTTCACTATCACTTGCCAAAAGAACAGTCTGTTGCTTCTTTAATTTACGAAATTAGTTCTACTACTTCGTGTGTCCCTGTTGGTTCTTTAGTCTCACTATCACTTGCCAAACCACAGTCTGTTGCATCTTTAATTAAAAAAGTTTCTTCTTCAACTCCGTGTGTCCCTGTTGGTTCTTCAGTTTCACTATCACTTTCCAAAAGAACCATCTGTTGCTTCTTTAATTTACAAAATTAGTTCTACAACTTCGTGTGTCCCTGTTGGTTCTTTAGTCTCACTATCACCTTCCAAACAAGCAGTCTGTTGCATCTTTAATTAAAAAATTGTCTTCTTCAACTCCGTGTGTCCCTGCTGGTTCTTCAGTTTCACTATCACTTGCCAAAAGAACAGTGTGTCGCTTCATTAATTTACAAAATTAGTTCTTCAACTTCGTGTGTCCCTGTTGGTTCTTGAGTCTCACTAACACCTCTGTCTGTTGCATATTTAATTAAAAAAAATTCTTCTTCAACTCCGTGTGTTCCTGTTGGTTCTTCAGTTTCACTATCATTTGCCAAAAGAACAATCTGTTGCTTCTTTAATTTACAAAATTAGTTCTTCAACTCCGTGTGTTTCTGTTGGTTCTTCAGTTTTACTATCACTTTCCAAAAAAAACAATCTGTTGCTTCTTTAATTTACAAAATTAGTTCTTCAGCTCCGTGTGTCCCTGTTGGTTCTTCACTTTTACTATCACTTTCCAAAAGAACAATCTGTTGCTTCTTTAATAAAGGAAATTTCTTCTTCAACTGCTTGTGCCCCGGTAGATTCTTTAGTCTCACTATCATCTTCCAAATTAACAATCTGTTGCTTCTTTAATTCGAAAAGTTACAGCACGAAAAACAACAATCCGATTGTTCTTAAGTGCATCTGCTGATTTAGACTATTAGTCTTATTTTAGAGTCTTAGACTTAAATAATAATAAAATATAATAAGTAAAGCGTGATGAGAACATAAAAAAATAACAGAATTGAAGACAAATTGCAGCTTTATACAGGGTGATTTGTTAACAATGGAAAATCAATCGAGCATCCCTTAGCCGAGAGTTCATGTTTTCGGACATATACAAGGTGACAAAAGTCGTAATTTTAATCAGGTTTTTTGCCATTATTTTACAAAAATCTAAGCTAAAAACTTAAAACTTTGCAATGTTGGGGTTTTTAGATAACGAATACGATACGTGTTGGAATTTTTCGAAACCGTGTGCATCTTGCTACCAATTTTGCCGATATTTACATTAATATTTATTCACCCTGTACGTGTGTGTACCAAGAAAGGTACTTCAAACCCTAAAATAGCGATAGATAGCCGCAAGACCCTGCTGATCGTTTACGTTTTGCCCATTTTCTACAAGAACAGCAAACCAACGATTCTATTTTTTGAAGAAAAATTTGTTTACCGACGAGGCCACTTTTATTCCCCCGGGCGTTTCTAACTAACGAAATAATCATCTGTGGGACTCTGCACTTCCAACTCGATTTAAAATTTATGTTTGATGCACTGTTATTGGTAGTTTCTTTGTTAGGCCACCCAGAAGTCCGGACTTTAAGCCGCTGGATTCTCCATTTGATCTCAAATTAAAGAGAGAGTTTACAAAGAACCCGAAGGCTTGTGACAAAAATTCAAAGTCCAAGAATTTTCCTTTTCTCATTCTCCCACTATTGGACGTCCAGTTTTTCCAGTTTCTGGATTTTCCATTAATAATAATTCACCCTGGATAATGATGGATATCAAGTCCCAGACCCGGACCATGATAATGAGCGGTTTATACTCTCAAAACATTTTGGGTTTTTTCATTTTGTGGAGAAAACTGTGTGTTTTTTTCCGAACTTGCAATCAACAACTCCACTTGGATTAGATCGGTAATATGTGAAAATTTCCAGCAGAAAAAGCTCTAGAAGCCGCCTCTGTGAACAAAGCGACGCAACTCGCTCATAATCCGATGCAGCCGAACTATAGCCAAAGGGGCTGCAGGAATAATCTGTCATTCACATGAAGTCTTCAAGTTGAAGTCGCCGTTTTATCCATTATGAACGGTAATTAAAAAAAAAATTGGCGAATAAGTGAGTGAGAGAGAGACAAGTGATTACAAAACGTTACAATCTCCACGATAATCTTGAAGACCTTGTAACATTTCCTTTGCCGCCGCTACGTACAACCTTTAAAGAACTCGAGGGCATTCGTCGATAGACACGACTTACTAAATTATCTAAAATTGGTATTTTGCTGCATTTGACAATAGGGAAAATTCATACCTGGCTTCATTCACTTCCTTTCCACCCGATGACTTTTCGCTTTGTTCCAAACGCCTTGTTATTGCAACGAAACGCTCCACACACACACATCGTGCACCTGATTTTTACTCACGAATATGGCTTTTGAAGGTTTTGATGCCTTTATGGTGATGTTTATTGTAATTTGCTTTTTTCAGCTACAAACTTGACTTGTTTTCTTTATTGGATCACCTATTATTGTTATATGATTATTCATGAGACTGAGAAAACACTTCTGAGTCGATTACCAAGCTTTCGCAACATCAATTTCCTTCTTTAGGATTTAGCGCGTGACTCTTCCCAGATCGAAGGAAAGAAACACACGTTTTTCTTCTGCGAGTCTTCAGAAAAAACGTATTTTCTTCTTCGGAATACTACACAGATCGATCTGCTGTAGTCTCAACTTTTCAAAGTTCAACAGTTTGCTTAAGACTGCCATTCACATCAAGAAAAGAAGAATGCACTGAACGGACACTAGTCCAGTATGATGAATTGTTTTTTCTTCTAAAGACCACGAAAAGTTGAAGATGTAGAAGATCAGTCTGCAGTAGTTTTCAGATGAAAAAACTTCTGAGACGATTAACAAGCTTTCGCAAAACCAAATTCCTTCTTTGGGGTTTAACGGGTGTCTCTTCCCAGATAGAAGGAAAGAAACTCAAGTTTTTTTTTCGAGGCTTCAGAAGAAATGTATTTTCTCCTTCGGAATACTACACAGATCGATCTGCTGTGGTCTCAACTTTTCAAAGTTCAACAGTTTGCTTAAGACTGCCATTCACATCAAGAAAAGAAGAATTCACTGAACGGACACTAGTCCAGTATGATGAATTGTTTTTTTTTCTAAAGACCACTAAAAGTTGAAGATGTAGAAGATCAGGCTGCAGTAGTTTTCAGATGAAAAAACTTCTGAGTCGATTAACAAGCTTTCGCAAAACCAAATTCCTTCTTTGGGGTTTAGCGCGTGTCTCTTCCCAAATAGAAGGAAAGAAACTCAAGTTTTTTTTCGAGGCTTCAGAAGAAATGTATTTTCTTCTTCGGAATACTACACAGATCGATCTGCTGTAGTCTCAACTTTTCAAAGTTCAACAGTTTGCTTAAGACTGCCATTCACATGAAGAAAAGAAGAATTCACTGAACGGACACTAGTCCAGTATGATCAATTGTTTTTTCTTCTAAAGACCACGAAAAGTTGAAGATGTAGAAGATCAGTCTGCAGTAGTTTTCAGACGAAAAAACTTCTGAGTCGATTAACAAGCTTTCGCAAAACCAAATTCCTTCTTTGGGGTTTAGCGCGTGTCTCTTCCCAGATAGAAGGAAAGAAGCTCGAGTTTTTTTTTCGAGGCTTCAGAAGAAATGTATTTTCTTCTTCGGAATACTACACAGATCGATCTGCTGTGGTCTCAACTTTTCAAAGTTCAACAGTTTGCTTAAGACTGTCATTCACATCAAGAAAAGAAGAATGCACTGAACGGACACTAGTCCAGTAGGATGAATTGATTTTTCTTCTAAAGACCACGAAAAGTTGAAGATGTAGAAGATCAGTCTGCAGTAGTTTTCAGACGAAAAAACTTCTGAGTCGATTAACAAGCTTTCGCAAAACCAAATTCCTTCTTTGGGGTTTAGCGCGTGTCTCTTCCCAGATAGAAAGAAAGAAACTCAAGTTTTTTTTTCGAGGCTTCAGAAGAAATGCATTTTCTTCTTCGGAATACTACACAGATCGATCTGCTGTAGTCTCAACTTTTCAAAGTTCAACAGTTTGCTTAAGACTGCCATTCACATCAAGAAAAGAAGAATGCACTGAACGGACACTAGTCCAGTATGATGAATTGTTTTTTTTTTTCTAAAGACCACTAAAAGTGAAGATGTAGAAGATCAGTCTGCAGTAGTTTTCAGACGAAAAAACTTCTGAGTCGATTAACAAGCTTTCGTAAAACCAAATTCCTTCTTTGGGGTTTAGCGCGTGTCTCTTCCCAGATAGAAGGAAAGAAACTCAAGTTTTTTTTTTCGAGGCTTCAGAAGAAATGTATTTTCTTCTTCGGAATACCACACAGATCGATCTGCTGTGGTCTCAACTTTTCAAAGTTCAACAGTTTGCTTAATACTGCCATTCACATAAAGAAAAGAAGAATTCACTGAACGGACACTAGTCCAGTATGATGAATTGTTTTTTCTTCTAAAGACCACGAAAAGTGGAAGATGTAAGGGATCAGTCGGCAGTAGTTTTCAGACGAAAAAACTTCTGAGTCTATTAACAAGCTTTCGCAAAACCAAATTCCTTCTTTGGGGTTTAGCGCGTGTCTCTTCCCAGATAGAAGGAAAGAAACTCAAGTTTTTTTTTCGAGGCTTCAGAAGAAATGTATTTTCTTCTTCGTAATACTACACAGATCGATCTGCTGTAGTCTCAACTTTTCAAAGTTCAACAGTTTGCTTAAGACTGCCATTCACATCAAGAAAAGAAGAATTCACTGAACGGACACTAGTCCAGTATGATGAATTGTTTTTTTTTTCTAAAGACCACTAAAAGTTGAAGATGTAGAAGATCAGGCTGCAGTAGTTTTCAGATGAAAAAACTTCTGAGTCGATTAACAAGCTTTCGCAAAACCAAATTCCTTCTTTGGGGTTTAGCGCGTGTCTCTTCCCAAATAGAAGGAAAGAAACTCAAGTTTTTTTTTCGAGGCTTCAGAAGAAATGTATTTTCTTCTTCGGAATACTACACAGATCGATCTGCTGTAGTCTCAACTTTTCAAAGTTCAACAGTTTGCTTAAGACTGCCATTCACATGAAGAAAAGAAGAATTCACTGAACGGACACTAGTCCAGTATGATCAATGGTTTTTTCTTCTAAAGACCACGAGAAGTTGAAGATGTAGAAGATCAGTCTGCAGTAGTTTTCAGACTAAAAAACTTCTGAGTCAGTTAACAAGCTTTCGAAAAACCAAATTCCTTCTTTGGGGTTTAGCGGGTGTCTCTTCCCAGATAGAAGGAAAGAAACACACGTTTTTTTTTCTTCGAGTCTTCAGAAAAAATGTATTTTCTTCTTCGGAATACTACACAGATCGATCCGCTGTAGTCTCAACTTTTCAAAGTTCAACAGTTTGCTTAATACTGCCATTCACATCAAGAAAAGAAGAATGCACTGAACGGACACTAGTCCAGTATGATGAATTGTTTTTTCTTCTAAAGACCACGAAAAGTTGAAGATGTAGAAGATCAGTCTGCAGTAGTTTTCAGACGAAAAAACTTCAGAGTCGATTAACAAGCTTTCGCAAAACCAAATTCCTTCTTTGGGGTTTAACGCGTGACTCTTCCCAAATAGAAGGAAAGAAACTCAAGTTTTTTTTTTCGATGCTTCAGTTGAAATGTATTTTCTTCTTCGGAATACTACACAGATCGATCTGCTGTAGTCTCAACTTTTCAAAGTTCAACAGTTCGCTTAAGACTGCCATTCACATCAAGAAAAGAAGAATGCACTGAACGGACACTAGTCCAGTATGAGGAATTGTTTTTTCTTCTAAAGACCACGAAAAGTGGAAGATGTAGAGGATCAGTCTGCAGTAGTTTTCAGACGCAAAAACTTTTGAGTCTATTAACAAGCTTTCGCAAAACCAAATTCCTTCTTTGGGGTTTAGCGCGTGTCTCTTTCCAGATAGAAGGAAAGAAACTCAAGTTTTGTTTTCGAGGCTTCAGAAGAAATGCATTTTCTTCTTCGGAATACTACACAGATCGATCTGCTGTGGTCTTAACTTTTCAAAGTTCAACAGTTTGCTTAAGACTGCCATTCACATCAAGAACAGAAGAATGCACTGAACGGACACTAGTCCAGTATGATGAATTGTTTTTTCTTCTAAAGACCACGAAAAGTTGAAGCTGTAGAAGATCAGGCTGCAGTAGTTTTCAGATGAAAAACTTCTGAGTCGATTAACAAACTTTCGCAGAACCAAATTCCTTCTTTGGGGTTTAGCGCGTGTCTCTTCCCAGATAGAAGGAAAGAAACTCGAGTTTTTTTTTTCGAGGCTTCAGAAGAAATGTTGACCACGAAAAGTTGAAGATGTAGAGGATCAGTCTGCAGTAGTTTTCAGAGGAAAAACCTTCTGAGTCGATTAACAAGCTTTTCAAAAATCCATTTCCTTCTTCAGAGTTCAATGTTATCCAGCAGCTTCGAAAAACAAACCAATTGACCTACTGACTATATACCATGGTGGCATTGATATTAGAAATTTTTCCTGTTGAACAGGAAGTCAGTCGATTAACTCAGGCGAGAAAAATGTTCGGTCCTTCTCCGGAGTTATCGTAAAATAAACCATTTCATTTATAATTCCGGCCGGCCAGGTGGCAACGTTCACATGACTCCAAAGTCCGTTCGATTCGATTTATTTTACCTCATTATTCACATTTTCTATGGCGTAATTCATCACTAATAAAGGCAAAAGGCAGATTTCTGATTAAATCAACGGCCGCCGCCGCGCACACTAAAAGAAACTTATTATAAATCGGATTTATTCCGTTCAATGTTTATGCGTCATTTGCTTTTGTAGGCATTTCAACAAAGGGGTAATTCATTTTCATATAAAGGTTGACTAAAGTGAGTGAATAAAACGGGTTTTATTCACACGGGCTTAAATGTAATGGAGGTTATTTTCTCTGTTCTCTACGCATAATAATAATAATCATAAAAAACGAGCAGTTGATTTAACGAAGAAGCAGTTGAGCTGTTTTACAAGAGTTCCAGTTTGCCAGCAAAAATCCTCCAAAGTTTATCCTAAATTAATCAGAAAAGTCCCTCGACTCGACCTCGAAATGAAAATATCATTCGAATTTCACGATCGTTAAAAATCCGAACATTATCTACGGTTTAAGACGAAAGATCGGCTCAGAATAAGGGAGGATGTTCCACTTAACAGCACAATTCACACGTGTCGCACCTAATAAAGGTACAAATCGATGGCTTGCAAAAGGAGGTCCACTTATCTGGCCTCCGAACACACCAGACCTAATATCTCCAGACTATTATTTTTAGTTCCTTATGGTTGGGGCAAATTAGTGTTTTCAAATCCTTTTTATTGGATGTTTTGCCTCAAAAAGTTTGTCTTTTAAAAAAGTTTTTATTTATCTCAAAACATAAAATTTGAAAAATGGCTTAACGAAAAAGTCTCTAAAAATAAACCTTATTAGAGAGTTAAAAAAAGATCAAGAATAGGCAGCTGAGGAGGACATTTTGAACCAAAAGTTTCACCGTGTGTTACTAACTGTGTCCCTCAATTTTACTCCTTACAAATTGAGTTTAGGCTATGGTCATCGTCAGTGTATTTTGAGCAAAAAAATTCAAGGTGAATTAGGTCTAGTGGAGCTGTTTCCGCCTAAAGTTCAAGTTAATATACACCATTAACTGTTCGAGCACTAGAAAGAAAAACTTCAAAGTTAATTAAAAATTATGATCGAATTGCCTGCAGCGACACGCCAGATCTAACGTGGCCGCTTATGTGCATCCATCCTCTCTCTGCCCGTTGTTGTTGTTCAGTTGATGACGAATATGTGATTTATTATCTTAGAGCAGCAACAACAACAAAAGCTGAATTAAAACTTATAATTAATTTACTTACGGCGTCTTGTCGCAACGGTGCATTATAATGTAATTTCCTTCACATATTCATATTTAATGTTGATATTTCCGCATTAAGAGTGCTCGAGATGGATGTGACGAATTTCGCTCGTTAAACTCGAGAATTATTGTATAAGGCAATTTCTCACAGATTACTTTTACTTCTGATTGTAATCCTGGCCGCCAGTGAGCCTCATTCAGCTCGTTCTTTTACATATAAATTCGCATTTACAAAACGAATTATTCTCATCAATACATCTACACTATTCCGTACAAGAATCGAAGCAGCCGCTCCGAACTTAAGTGACAGTTGTGTTAGAGGAAAAATGTAGTCAAACTCCTCGTCACTTAAGGATTTATTATTCTCCTATAAAATGCCGCCAATCGTAAAAACACAACGATGCGCCGCAAAAACTGGTTGGACACAATTAACCAGCCAATTTATTATAAATATAATTTAATTCCAATTTCAATATTTGCGATTTTTTTTTCTCTCTCCAGCTCACCGGTCGTGATGGAAAACGTTATTATTACAGCGTTTTCGCTTCGACTTGTCCCAGAAAATTTACACTTTTAATTGATTAAATTGATTAATGTTTCACTAATTTCATGTTTGACTTTGTTGAACAATCAAGTTCATATTAATCATGTCCAAAACCTGCGGCAACAGCGTCAACTTGGGGAAGCGAGCAATAATCCCGTTAACTCGCATGACTCTACTCGTATGCTAGTTAATAATGTTTCAGATGTACGAAAGTGCGGATTTATAGATCCGAAATGTGCAAATGTGAATTTAACAATCCTGGTGAGAAACGGGGTTAAAGAAAAAATCGTAGCTCTCAGACTAGTCAAAGTAACACATTGAACTTGTAGCGCATCAAAAAGAAAGGTGTGAGCGTCAAGAGTTCAAAATTTGATTGTAATCCACGGTTAGTATAGTTTTTAGAAGCTTATAAAATTGCGACCAGAATTTAAGAATCCTAGTGAGCAACGGGGTTAAAGAAAAAATCGTAGCTCTCAAACTAGTCAAAGTAACACATTGAACTTGTAATGTAGCAAAAAGAAAGGTGCGAGCGTCAAGAGTCCAAAATTTTATTGTAATCGAAGGTTTGCATAGTTTTTCAGAAGCGTATAAAATTGCGTCCAGAATTTAAGAATCCTAGTGAGAAACGGGGTTAAAGAAAAATTCGTAGCTCTCAGACTAGTCAAAGTAACACATTGAACTTTTGGTGCAGGAAAAAGAAAGGTGTGAGTGTCAAGAGTTCAAAATTGGATTGTAATCCACAGTTTCTGTAGTTTTTCAGAAGCTTATAAAATTGCGACCACAATTTAAGAGTCCTTGTAAGAAACGGGGTTAAAGACAAACTCGTGGCTCTCAGACTAGTCAAAGTAATACATTGAACTTTTGGGGCAGCAAAAAGAAAGGTGTGAGCGGCAAGTTGTCAAAATCTGATTGCAATCCATGGCTTTAATAGTTTTTCAGCAGCTTATAAATTTGTGAGCAGAATTTAAGAATCCTAGAAATAAACGGGGTTAAAGGAATAATCGTAGCTTTCAGACTAGTCAAAGTAACACATTAAACTTGTAGCGCAGCAAAAACAAAGGTGTGAGCGTCAAGAGTTCAAAATTTGATTGTAATCCACGGTTAGTATAGTTTTTTAGAAGCTTATAAAATTGCGACCAGAATTTAAGAATCCTAGTGAGCAACGGGGTTAAAGAAAAAATCGTAGCTCTCAAACTAGTCAAAGTAACACATTGAACTTGTAATGTAGCAAAAAGAAAGGTGCGAGCGTCAAGAGTCCAAAATTTTATTGTAATCGACGGTTTGCATAGTTTTTCAGAAGCGTATAAAATTGCGTCCAGAATTTAAGAATCCTAGTGAGAAACGGGGTTAAAGAAAAATTCGTAGCTCTCAGACTAGTCAAAGTAACACATTGAACTTTTGGTGCAGGAAAAAGAAAGGTGTGAGTGTCAAGAGTTCAAAATTGGATTGTAATCCACAGTTTCTGTAGTTTTTCAGAAGCTTATAAAATTGCGACCACAATTTAAGAGTCCTTGTAAGAAACGGGGTTAAAGACAAACTCGTGGCTCTCAGACTAGTCAAAGTAATACATTGAACTTTTGGCGCAGCAAAAAGAAAGGTGTGAGCGGCAAGTTGTCAAAATCTGATTGCAATCCATGGCTTTAATAGTTTTTCAGCAGCTTATAAATTTGTGAGCAGAATTTAAGAATCCTAGAAATAAACGGGGTTAAAGGAATAATCGTAGCTTTCAGACTAGTCAAAGTAACACATTAAACTTGTAACGCAGCAAAAACAAAGGTGTGAGCGTCAAGAGTTCAAAATTTCATTGCAATCCATGGTTTATGTAGTTTTTCAGAAGCTTATAAATTTGCGACCAGAATTTAAGAATCCTAGTGAGAAACGGGGTTAAAGAAAAAATCGTAACTCTCAGACTAGTCAAAGTAACACATTGAACTTGAAGCGCAGCAAAAAGAAAAGTGTGGGCGTCAAGTTGTCAAAATTTGATTGCAATCTACGGTTTGTATAGTTTTTCAGAAGCTTATAAAATTGCGACCGGAATTTAAGAATCCTTGTAAGAAACGGGGTTAAAGACAAACTCGTGGCTCTTAGACTAGTCAAAATAATACATTGAACTTTTGGCGCAGCAAAAAGAAAGGTGTGAGCGGCAAGTTGTCAAAATCTGATTGCAATCCATGGCTTTAATAGTTTTTCACCAGCTTATAAATTTGTGAGCAGAATTTAAGAATCCTAGTAATAAACGGGGGTTAAAGAAAAAATCGTAGCTTTCAGACTAGTCAAAGTAACACATTGAACTGTTGGCGCAGCAAAAAGAAAAGTGTGGGCGTCAAGTTGTCAAAATTTGATTGCAATCTACGGTTCGTATAGTTCTTCAGAAGCTTATAAAATTGCGACCACAATTTAAGAGTCCTTGTAAGAAACGGGGTTAAAGACAAACTCGTGGCTCTTAGACTAGTCAAAATAATACATTGAACTTTTGGCGCAGCAAAAAGAAAGGTGTGAGCGGCAAGTTGTCAAAATCTGATTGCAATCCATGGCTTTAATAGTTTTTCACCAGCTTATAAATTTGTGAGCAGAATTTAAGAATCCTAGTAATAAACGGGGTTAAAGAAAAAATCGTAGCTTTCAGACTAGTCAAAGTAACACATTGAACTTGTAGCGCAGCAAAAACAAAAGTGTGGGCGTCAAGAGTTCAAATTTCATTGCAATCCACGGTTTATGTCGTTTTCAGAAGCTTATAAATTTGCGACGAGAATTTAAGAATCCTAGTGAGAAACGGGGTTAAAGAAAAAATCGTAGCTCTCAAACTAGTCAAAGTAACACGTTGAACTTGTAGCGCAGCAAAAACAAAGGTGTGGGCGTCAAGAGCTCAAAATTTGTTTGACTCCGCGGTTTGCAAAGTTTTTCAGAAGCTTATAAAATTGCGACCAGAATTTAAGAATCCGAGTAAGAAACGGGTTAAAGAAAAAATCGTAGCTTTCAGACTAGTCAAAGTAACACATTGAACTTGTAGCGCAGCAAAAACAAAAGTGTGAGCGTCAAGAGTTCAAAATTTCATTGCAATCCACGGTTTATGTCGTTTTTCAGAAGCTTATAAATTTGCGACGAGAATTTAAGAATCCTAGTGAGAAACGGGGTTAAAGAAAAAATCGTAGCTCTCAAACTAGTCAAAGTAACACGTTGAACTTGTAGCGCAGCAAAAACAAAGGTGTGGGCGTCAAGAGCTCAAAATTTGTTTGACTCCGCGGTTTGCATAGTTTTTCAGAAGCTTAAAAATTGCGACCAGCATTTAGGAATCCTAGTAAGAAACGGGGTTAAAGAAAAAATCGTAGCTCTCAAACTAGTCAAAGTAACAAATTGAACTTGTAGCGCAGTAAAAAGAAAGGTGTGGGCGTCAAGAGTTCAAAATTTCATTGCAATCCATGGTTTATGTAGTTTTTCAGAAGCTTATAAATTTGCGACCAGAATTTAAGAATCCTAGTGAGAAACGGGGTTAAAGAAAAAATCGTAACTCTCAGACTAGTCAAAGTAACACATTGAACTTGAAGCGCAGCAAAAAGAAAAGTGTGGGCGTCAAGTTGTCAAAATTTGATTGCAATCTACGGTTTGTATAGTTTTTCAGAAGCTTATAAAATTGCGACCGGAATTTAAGAATCCTAGTAAGAAACGGGGTTAAAGACAAACTCGTGGCTCTTAGACTAGTCAAAATAATACATTGAACTTTTGGCGCAGCAAAAGAAGGGTGTGAGCGGCAAGTTGTCAAAATCTGATTGCAATCCATGGCTTTAATAGTTTTTCACCAGCTTATAAATTTGTGAGCAGAATTTAAGAATCCTAGTAATAAACGGGGTTAAAGAAAAAATCGTAGCTTTCAGACTAGTCAAAGTAACACATTGAACTTGTAGCGCAGTAAAAAGAAAGGTGTGGGCGTCAAGAGTTCAAAATTTCATTGCAATCCATGGTTTATGTAGTTTTTCAGAAGCTTATAAATTTGCGACCAGAATTTAAGAATCCTAGTGAGAAACGGGGTTAAAGAAAAAATCGTAACTCTCAAACTAGTCAAAGTAACACATTGAACTTGTAGCGCAGCAAAAACAAAGGTGTGGGCGTCAAGAGCTCAAAATTTGTTTGACTCCGCGGTTTGCAAAGTTTTTCAGAAGCTTATAAAATTGCGACCAGAATTTAAGAATCCTAGTAAGAAACGGGGTTAAAGAAAAAATCGTAGCTCTCAGACTAGTCAAAGTAACACATTGAACTTGTAGCGCAGCAAAAACAAAAGTGTGAGCGTCAAGAGTTCAAAATTTCATTGCAATCCACGGTTTATGTCGTTTTTCAGAAGCTTATAAATTTGCGACGAGAATTTAAGAATCCTAGTGAGAAACGGGGTTAAAGAAAAAATCGTAGCTCTCAAACTAGTCAAAGTAACACGTTGAACTTGTAGAGCAGCAAAAACAAAGGTGGTGGGCGTCAAGAGCTCAAAATTGTTTGACTCCGCGGTTTGCATAGTTTTTCAGAAGCTTAAAAAATTGCGACCAGCATTTAGGAATCCTAGTAAGAAACGGGGTTAAAGAAAAAATCGTAGCTTTCAGACTAGTCAAAGTAACACATTGAACTTGTAGCGCAGCAAAAACAAAAGTGTGAGCGTCAAGAGTTCAAAATTTCATTGCAATCCACGGTTTATGTCGTTTTTCAGAAGCTTATAAATTTGCGACGAGAATTTAAGAATCCTAGTGAGAAACGGGGTTAAAGAAAAAATCGTAGCTCTCAAACTAGTCAAAGTAACACGTTGAACTTGTAGCGCAGCAAAACAAAGGTGTGGGCGTCAAGAGCTCAAAATTTGTTTGACTCCACGGTTTGCATAGTTTTTCAGAAGCTTATAAAATTGCGACCAGCATTTAAGAATCCTATTAAGAAACGGGGTTAAAGAAAAAATCGTAGCTCTCAAACTAGTCAAAGTAACACGTTGAACTTGTAGCGCAGCAAAAACAAAGGTGTGGGCGTCAAGAGCTCAAAATTTGTTTGACTCCACGGTTTGCATAGTTTTTCAGAAGCTTATAAAATCGCGACCAGAATTTAAGAATCCTAGTGAGAAACGGGATTCAAGAGAAAATCGTAACTCTCAGCCTAGCCCAAATAACACATTGAACTTGTAATGTAGCAAAAAGAAAGGTGCGAGCGTCAAGAGTCCAAAATTTTATTGTAATCGACGGTTTGTATAGTTTTTCAGAAGCTTATAAATTTGCGACCAGAATTTAAGAATCCTAGTAAGAAACGGGGTTAAAGAAAAAATCGTAACTCTCAAACTAGTCAAAGTAACACATTGAACTTGTAGCGCAGCAAAAAGAAAGGTGTGAGCCTCAAGAGTTCAAAATTTTATTGTAATCCACGGCTTGTATAGTTTTCCAGAAGCTTATAAAATTGCGACTAGAATTTAAGAATCCTAGTAAGAAATTGAGTTAAAAAAAATCGTAGCTCTCAGACTAGTCAAAGTAACATATTGAACTGTTGGCGCAGCAAAAAGATATGTGTGAGAGTCAAGAGTTCAAAATTTGATTGTAATCCACGGTTTCTGTAGTTTTTCAGAAGCTTATAAAATTGCAACCAGAATTTAAGAATCCTAGTAAGAAACAGGGTTGAAGAAAAAATCGTAGCTCTCAGACTAGTCAAAGTAACACATTGAACTTATAGCGCAGCAAAAGAAAGGTGTGGGCGCCAAGAGTTCAAAATTTGATTGTAATCCACAGTTTCTGGAGTTTTTCAGAAGCTTATAAAAGTGCGACCAGAATTTAAGAATCCTAGTAAGAAATTGAGTTTAAAAAAATCGTAGCTCTCAGACTAGTCAAAGTAACACATTGAACTTTTGGTGCAGGAAAAAGAAAGGTGTGAGTGTCAAGAGTTCAAAATTTGATTGCAATCCACAGTTTCTGGAGTTTTTCAGAAGCTTATAAAAGTGCGACCAGAATTTAAGAATCCTAGTAAGAAATTGAGTTTAAAAAAATCGTAGCTCTCAGACTAGTCAAAGTAACATATTGAACTTTTGGTGCAGGAAAAAGAAAGGTGTGAGTGTCAAGAGTTCAAAATTTGATTGTAATCCACAGTTTCTGGAGTTTTTCAGAAGCTTATAAAAGTGCGACCAGAATTTAAGAATCCTAGTAAGAAATTGAGTTAAAAAAATCGTAGCTCTCAGACTAGTCAAAGTAACACATTGAACTTTTGGTGCAGGAAAAAGAAAGGTGTGAGTGTCAAGAGTTCAAAATTGATTGTAATCCACAGTTTCTGGAGTTTTTCAGAAGCTTATAAAAGTGCGACCAGAATTTAAGAATCCTAGTAAGAAATTGAGTTTAAAAAAATCGTAGCTCTCAGACTAGTCAAAGTAACACATGGAACTTTTGGTGCAGGAAAAAGAAAGGTGTGAGTGTCAAGAGTTTCAAATTTGATTGCAATCCACAGTTTCTGTAGTTTTTCAGAAGCTTATAAAATTGCGACCACAATTTAAGAGTTCTTGTAAGAAACGGGGTTAAAGACAAACTCGTTGCTCTCAGACTAGTCAAAGTAATACATTGAACTTTTGGCGCAGCAAAAAGAAAGATGTGAGCGGCAAGTTGTCAAAACTTGATTGCAATCCATGGCCTTTAATAGTTTTTCAGCAGCTTATAAATTTGCGATCAGAATTTAAGAATCCTAGTAAGAAACGGCGTTAAAGGAAAAATCGTAGCTTTCAGACTAGTCAAAGTAACACGTTGAACTTGTAGCGCAGCAAAAACAAAGGTGTGGGCGTCAAGAGCTCAAAATTTGTTTGACTCCACGGTTTGCATAGTTTTTCAGAAGCTTATAAAATTGCGACCAGAACTTAAGAATCCTAGTGAGAAACGGGGTTAAAGGAAAAATCGTCGCTCTCACACTAATCAAAGTAACACATTGAACTTGTAGCGCAGGAAAAAGAAAGGTGTGAGCGTTAAAAGTTCAAAATTTGATTGCAATCAAGCAACATTTAAGCATCCTAGTAAGAAACGGGGTAATGAAAAAAATCGTAGCTCTCAGACTAGTCAAAGTAACACATTGAACTTTTGGCGCAGCAAAAGAAAGGTTTGAGCGTCAAGAGTTGCAAATTTGATTGCAATCCACGGTTTGTATAGTTTTTCAGAAGCTTATAAATTTGCGACCAGAATTTAAGAATCCTAGTGAGAAACGGGGTTAAAGAAAAAATCGTAGCTCTCAGACTAGTCAAAGTAACACATTGAACTTGAAGCGCAGCAAAAAGAAAGGTGTGGGCGTCAAGTTGTCAAAATTTGATTGCAATCTACGGTTTGTATAGTTTTTCAGAAGCTTATAAAATTGCGACCAGCATTTAAGAGTCCTAGTGACAAACGGGGTTAAAGAAAAAATCGTAGCTCTCAGACTAGTCAAAGTAACACATTGAACTGTTGGCGCAGCAAAAAGATATGTGTGAGAGTCAAGAGTTCAAAATTTGATTGTAATCCACGGTTTCTATAGTTTTTCAGAAGCTTATAAAATTGCGACCAGCATTTAAGAGTCCTAGTAAGAAACGGGGTTGAAGAAAAAATCGTAGCTCTCAGACTAGTCAAAGTAACACATTGAACTTATAGCGCAGCAAAAGAAAGGTGTGAGCGTCAAGAGTTCAAAATTTGATTGTAATCCAGGCTTTGTATAGTTTTTCAAAAGCTTATAAAATTGCGATCAGAATTTAAGAATTCTAGTAACAAACGGGGTTAAAGAAAAAATCGTAACTCTCAGACTAGTCAAAGTAACACACTAAATTTGTAGCGCAGTAAAAAGAAATGTGTGAGCATCAAGAGTTCAAAATTTGATTGCAATCCACGACTTTAATAGTTTTTCAGCAGCTTATAAATTTGCGACCAGAATTTAAGAATCCTAATAAGAAACGGGGTTACAGGAAAATCGTAGCTTTCAGACTAGTCAAAGTAACACATTCAACTTGTAGCGTAGCAAAAAGAAGGGTGTGAGCCTCAAGTAGTGAAAAATTGATTGCATTCCACGGTTTGTAGAGTTTTTCAGAAGCTTATAAATTTGCGACCAAAATTTAAGAATCCTCGTAAGAAACGGGGTTAAAGACAAACTCGTAGCTCTCAGACTAGTCAAAGTAACACATTGAACTTGTAGCGCAGCAAAAAGAAAGGTGTGGGCGTCAAGAGTTCAAAGTTTGATTGTAATCCACGCTTTGCACAGTTTTTCAGAAGCTTATAAATTTGCGACCAGCATTTATGAGTCCTAGTAATAAACGGGGTTTAAGAAAAAATCGTAACTCTCAGACTAGTCAAAGTAACACATTGAACTTGAAGCACAGCAAAAAGAAAAGTGTGAGCATCAAGATTTCAAAATTTGATTGTAATCCACGGTTTGTATAGTTTTTCAGAAGTTTATAAAATTGCGGCCAGAATTTAAGCATCCTCGTAAAAAACGGGGTTAAAGACAAACTCGTAGGTCTCAGACTAGTCAAAGTAACACAATGAATTTTGAGCGCAGCAAAAACAAAGATGTGGGCGTCAAGAGTTCAAAAATTGATTGCAATCCACGGTTTGTATAGTTTTTCAGAAGCTTATGAATTTGCGGCCTGAATTTAACAATCCTAGTGAGAAACGGGGTTAAAGGGAAAATCGTACCTCTCAGACTAGTCAAAGTAACACATTGAACTTGTAGCGCAGCAAAAAGAAAGGTGTGGGCGTCAAGAGTTCAAAATTTGATTGTTATCCACGCTTGGCACAGTTTTTCAGAAGCTTATAAATTTGCGACCAGCATTTATGAGTCCTAGTAATAAACGGGGTTTAAGAAAAAATCGTAACTCTCAGACTAGTCAAAGTAACACATTGAACTTGTAGCGCAGCAAAAAGAAAGGTGTGAGCATCAAGAGTTCAAAATTTGATTGCAATCCACGGTTTGTGTAGTTTTTCAGAAGCTTATAAAATTGCGGCCAGAATTTAAGAATCCTCGTAAAAAACGGGGTAAAGACAAACTCGTAGGTCTCAGACTAGTCAAAGTAACACAATGAACTTTAAGCGCAGCAAAAAGAAAGATGTGGTCGTCAAGAGTTCAAAATTGATTGCAATCCACGATTTGTATAGGTTTTCAGAAGCTTATGAATTTGCGGCCTGAATTAAACAATCTAGTGAG